>JADRCC010325174.1:0-15571 GCA_019843855.1 Hylomyscus alleni | reverse complement strand
TTTTTTTTTTTTTAACCACTTTTGCCCTGCTTTCACCACCCACTCCTTTCTGACTCACACAGGGGGAGTCTTCCCCGGCACCCACCAGGGCAGCATATGAATTTTCATCAAATGCCCGAGATACTCATACATCACTACCAGGAAGCACCACTAGGAAGCCAGGGTACCTGGGGCCATGGCTGGTGTAAGGGACTGGCCAGGCAACAGAGAGGATCAAGAGTGACTTGGCCTTCCTCCCTGTTCTGGAAGAGTCGGTTTTAGGGCAGAGAAGGGGGTGCCTCAGGGAAGGTTCTGGGATCCAAGCATTAGAACCCAATGTGTGCTGATGTCAGCACCAAGAGGATCAGCTAAAGAGACCTGATGTCTCCAAGTCCCCCGTAAAGGGGCCAGAGAGGGGGATCCAGAGATGTACACCTGTTATGCAGAGCCAGTACATAGTAGAGTCTGTGCTGCCTCTGTGGAGAGATGGTCCCCCGACAGAAAAGTATGCTAAGAGTCTGGGGGCCCAGAAGGACCAACCATGTCCCCTCCACACTCCTAGGGTGCTCCCCGCCCCACCCCCCACCCCCAGTGCTCTGCCTTCAAGACAAAGATCTTCTGGCTAGTCTTTGGGCCTCCCTGGTCTGGCTGCAGAGCTTACCCTACCTGACCTGGCTCTTGTACCTCCCATTTTTCTCGGATCACCCCTCCGCCACTCAAGGGGGGGTGACTTGCTATGCCCAGCCCCATCATCCTTCTGCTAGACACATACACTCATCCTTTGCTGCCTTGGAGAGTGCTGAGCCCACATCTGGACTGGAGCCATGGGCAGTTTTGCAGGCAGAGTAGCTTCGTTCTGTAATTGGAAGAGTGTCCTAATCTCTCATTAAAAAAAAAAAAAAAAAAAACAAGCAACAGCAAATAGTAAAACTACTCCAAATTTTAAGCTTACCCTTTGGAGTCAAAAGGCCTATTCTGTGTGCTGGCAAATATAACCTCTGGGGACTGCTGCCTTCTGAAACTCAGAGAGAGGCCATACTGCTCCCTCAGCTACCTGTCAGGACAGGCTCTCCCTTAGGCTGTGCATAGCATAAGAATTGAGCATCGCTCCCCCGCTCCTTCTCTCTACTACTGGAAACTGCCCCAACTGAGTACAAATAGCATCATCCATCGCACACAGAGAGAGGTCATCACGCATGAGTGACATCAGAGTGCTGGTGCTGGCCACCCTCCTGGAGTGTGCTTTGCCTCAGAAGCTCTGGAGATGTGGGCTCAGGACTTCTCAGATAACAGTAACCCCTCCCAGGGCTAGGGGATCCTCTGTCTTGGAGGCTCTGAAACTCTATATATCACAGTGATGGCCAGCAGTAACCAGGTACCTGGGAGCAGCATTTGCACGCCACTACTCTCAGTGACAGATGGCTCCCACAAAGGAACTGGAGGTGAAGAGCGCAAGGACATCCTGAGAACATGAGGGCAAGCTGAGAACAATTCTCTGCACCATCTCTCTCCCACCACACCAGGTCCTCAGGGCATCTTCCGTCTGTGTGGGTGACTCTGCCATCCCTATGGCTCATCCTACACAGTCCCAGGAGAACAAAGGGTTTTCATTGTTTGACACTCATGTTGGCACCCCAGTTTTTTTGAAGAGGTCTGTCTGGAACTGTTTACCGAGCAGAGGATGTAAAAAGTACATCTTGGCAGCCCAAGGAACTGCCTCAAGATTCGCTCACCTTCTAGGCCACAAAACACATCTTAACAAAAGTAAAAGAATAGAGAATTTTCTAGTGTCTTACCGGATCACAGTGAAATAAAACTGGAAGTAAGTAACAAAAATGAATCACAGAAACAACACAATTATTCGAACTGAAGAACACACTTTTACATACCTGTCCTGCAGACCTGCTGGTAGGCCTAACCTCTAGTCTGACTATTTGAGGAGGCAGAGGCAGAGGCAGGTGGATTTCTGTGAGCTCCAGGCCAACAAGGACCACATAGTAAGGCCTGCTCAAAATAAAATAATAATAAAAAAAGACTATAGTCCACTTTCCCCGGTGAGCATAGACATGAAAATGGTCAACCAGATACCTATATATAGAACACATGTGTCAAGGACACATGTGTCATGTGCATCAATGACCAAGGTGACCAGGGGATGCACAGTTGCTTCGGCATATGAAACCAATGAACATAACACAACATAGAAACACTCTTTAGGGGCGCCAGAGAGATAGCTCAGCAAGTTCAATTCCCAGCAACCACATGGTGGCTCGCAACCATCTGTAATGGGATCCAGTGCCCTCTTCTGGCATGTCTGAAGACAGCTAGAGTGTACTCATATAAAATATATCCATCCATCCATCCATCCATCCATCCATCCATCCATCCATCCATATATACATACATATTTAAAAAATGAAAGAGAAAATAAACACACTGTAGGACAAAAATCACTTGATCACCTCCGTAGGTGTGGAAAATACCTTTGAGAAAGTTCAGTGTTGCTTCATGAGAGAACTGAGAACATAGGAGTAGATTGTAACATGATAAAGGCTGTAAACAGAAAACATAGATAGGGAGAGTGAGAGCATTTCCTCCAATATCAGAATAGGTGAGTATGTTCTCCTTTTTTCTGTATTTGCCTGTGTGTATATACACATGATATGTGAAGATGCATATATCCAAAGCATGCACACACACACACAAGCACTCACAAACAGACACATGTGCACATGCACACACATATGAATGCACATACTTACATACATATGCACACATGTATTCACACATGAGCACACACACAAGCACACACATATACATAAGCATGCACGTGTGCGCATACACACACACACGCATGCACACACATGCAGATATATTCATGTATGAAATGGTCGTGTGTGAAGACAGAGGAGGATGTTTGAGGTCATTTCCTTTCAGGTATCTTGTAGGCTCCAGAGATCAAACACTGCCCACAACACAGATGCCTCTGAGGGGGCCGTGCCTGCTGCTCTTGGCCACTATAGCACTTACACATATAGAGAGAGTGGGAAGAGAAAGAAACAAAGATCTAAACAGGAAAAGGAGAGGTCTGAGCATCCCTATTTGCAGCTGATATAAACTGATAATTAAAGACCCCAAGGACTCCCCAGAAAGCCCCTAGATCTTACTCATATGTTCAGCAAAGCCCCAGGAAGCAAAAGCAACACACAGCTCAGTAGCCTCCCCATATACCATCCATCAAAATCCTATCCCTGTGTCAAAAAGAAAAAAAGAAAAAAGAAAAAAAGAAAAGAAAAAGAAAAAAAAAAGGAAAAAATGTAAAAAACAAAACCAACAAATCAAAACCAAACCAAACCAACAACCAAAAACACCAAAATCAAAAAAGCAAAAGAAAGGAAGAAAAAAAAATCCTATCCCTGTGTCAAAAAAAATTAAAAAAACAAACAAACAAAAACCCAAACAAAACAAAGCAAAAAGTGCCAAAATTCAAAACATGAAAGGAAGAGAGGAAGGACAGATGGACAGGATGTCTTCTACAAGTAGTAAATAAATGAGAAACAGAAAACAAAATCCCTAGCACAGTTCTTTCTTCCAGTTTGTTTGTTTGTTTGTTTTTCTGAGACAGATTTTCTCTGTGTACCCTTGGCTGTCCTAGAACTCACTCTGTAGACCAGGCTGGCCTCGAACTCAGTTAGATCTACCTGCTTCTGCCTTCAGAGTGCTGGGATTAACAGAGTGTGTGCCACCACATCCAGCTCCCAAACATGTCTTAAAACCAGAAAAGCTAACAATCTCCAGAGACAACTGACAGTGCCCCAGGTCCCACTGGGCCCTGCATGGGGGCAGCATCCTCACAACTGTCCCAAGGGATGTGACCTGGGCTACCATCATTCTGGTGAGGAGCCTAGATGATAGGAAGTAGTCGGCCAAGGTCACCAGACCCAGGCAAGCCAATGCAATTCGTCCTCTCAGTCCTCGGAACCATCAGATGCTACCTGGGTCTAAATGCTGCCAGGAGAAAGAGAGTTAGCCTTCTCCTGGAGATGAGGCCCTTCCTGGTTATCCAATACAAAGTGATCCTCCCAGAAAACCATATACACACAGAAATGGCAGTTGTGCACACATGTACATAAGCCACACACACACAAAACGTAACAATAATAAAGGAAACAAAAACCTATCAATTCGAGATGGGGAGGACCTGGAATGAGTTAGAAGGAGGGGGCCTGGGAGGGGCTAGAGGGAGGAAAGGGAAGGGGCAGAGTGATATAATTCTATTTTAATTAAAAACGTGCAAAACCTTTTAAAAGAGATTCAAAGAAGCAGCACCATCAAGAGACTTCTGAACGTCCCAAAGAGGAGCAGTGGAATGTTCCAGCAATCTAAGACTTAAAAGTGATAAATCACAACGTGGTCCCTGAGAAAGTGAGGCTCGACCCACAGAGTAATGGATGGAATGCTGTTCACAGCAGCCAACCCAGAAAATAACGGTTGCTGGTGAGGAGGAAGGAGGTTCTGTGCGCTGTAGGCGGCACGAAGGTAGGGTGGCGAGGCTGTGGTAGAAAACGCACGCTGGCTCCTGAAGAATCAAAGATAGAATCACCATGCAGTGCAGCATGCAGCAACCCTTCTGAGTGACTATCATAGGGAACTGAAAGAGCTGAGCCGGAGTCTCAAAGAGGCGTTTGCACACCACATGACCAGCGGGAACCAAGAAACCGCTCCACATCTCCCTGGATGGAGAAATAAACCAGACGTGGTATGTCCATACTGCGGAGGTCTCTTTGACCTTCCGCAAGAAGGAAAGATTGACTCACACTGTAATTCGAATGAATCTTGGAAACACATGCTGAGGGTAAATTCCACACGATTCTATTCCGTAAGGCTAAAATCTACATAGAGAATAGGGTGGTGGCTGCCAGTGGCTGGGAGGTGAAGGAGGAGGGCGTCAGTGTCTAACGAGAACAGAGCTTTAGGCATTCTGGGCTGAAGACTCCAGGAGTGTCCTTATCACACTTTAACTGTACACTTGAAAGTGAATTCCAGATGCACTTTAGGGAACTTGGTTACTAACTTGACCGGATGTGAAATTAACTAAGAGACGCGCTGTGCGGGGACATTTTCAGAAAGGGATAAACTGGGGAGAGAAAAGCCTCCCCCTCAGAGTGAGCAACGCCTTCGAGCTGTGGCCCAGGTATAGAGAGATCCTTGGCAAAGCCACTTCTTGCTCAGCCGCCTTCCCTTCTTGCTGGTATTCGCACCTACTCTGCTGCCGCTGCCCCTCCCCGATCACTATCTTTCACGGACATCAGCCTCTAGTGTCTTTGGCTTTCTACTGTGGACTGAAGACCAGGGCCTCTCCAGGGATTGTCTAGGTCTTCAGTACCTGACTGGGACTGTCGAGGCACCCAGCCTTGTGAACTGAGTAGCTATCAGGTTCTCCGTCTCTTCGGTATGCAGTCAGCTGCCGCTGCACTACCCAACCCACGTGGAGCACATCAATCTAGCAAGTCCCCTCTCACAGGATGTATTCATTCGACCTGCTCTGCTCCTCTAGAGAGCTGTGACTAAGACAAGCGCAATTAAAAAGAAAATGTCAAAAGCAACGTGTGGGAAGAGGGGGCAGGCAGCACTCTAAGTTCGCTGCAGCAGTGACTGGCAGGGCTTATCTGTCTCCTGCACACAAGATTTAGGGAGAAGAAGAATGGATTGCTCCCAAGTGTGAGGTCTACAAGGCTCAAAGATCTGAACAAGGACACAGAGGACTAAGCTTTCTAACCTAACACAGGAACACCTTATTCACTCGTGTGAGAGAGCATGCTTCGTCAGTCCTCTGCTTGGCTGAATTTTGTTAAGTTTTTGTCTGTCTTGTGCCTGATGTTGGTTGGTATCTTCAGAATTTTTTCAGTTTGTGGTTTCCTATTTCCTCTTTGACATAGAAAGCATTTGGAAAAACGGTTTTTTTAAAAATGGCGGTTGGGAGTTTTAGTCAAATGGCTGGAATCAACAGAAAACGGTGGTGTGGACCAAGTGGGCTATGGCCATTCACAAAAGTCAATGTTTAGAGCTCAAGAGTCACTTCGAGGTCATTCTAAGTGGGGGGGCCATGGCAGATCTGTTGTCCCAACCATGGTATAATAAAAGCAGTAGTGATTGTCTGGGATCCCCAAAGCCTCACCAATGGGATTTTAAAAATCTATTTACCAAGTGCTTTCTGTGTCAAAGAGGAACTAAAAACCACAAACAGAAAAGCCTAAAGATATCCACAGCAGGCACAAGACAGACGAACCCTCACAGAATTCTGCCAAGCAGAGGGCTGCCTAAGCGTGCTCACTCGCACAAGTGGATAAGACAGTCCAAGGAAACTGACCAGGTCCTCTCCAGCACTGACTCTTCGGAGGGAAAGGCACAAAGAACACCAGGCAATGTCTGTGCTGGTCCTGAAACATTAAAAACACCAGCTCACAAGACTGGACCAAGAAGATCCCCACACATATGGAAGGAGTTAGAGATGTACCATAGCCTACATGGACCTCCTACAGGTGCAACGGACTTGTAGCTTTACAGACTGAGGACATGGTATCCTGAAATGTCGCAGACTAAAGAACAAAAGTGCTCTTCCTTAATCTCTGTGCTAGAGTTTGGACATAGAATGTTCTGATGATGGATGCTGAAGGCCCAGCACATCAGTACTGAGGTGTGGCTTTTAGCTCTTAGGGTTCTATTTTAATAGACTCCTGGGAGGGTAGTTGTAACTTTGAAGGGAGTAGATCCTTAGGGGCTAGATTCTGTCCCTGGCTCCTTTCTGCCTCCCTCCCCCCTTCCCTCCCTGCTTCCTTTCTGCCGTGAGTTAGGAAGCTATGCGTAGACACGTGTCCCTGTGGTCATCCTCTGCTTACCACAGTGCAGAGGTAAGACAACCAAGTAACCACAGACTGGAACCTCTAAGAACCAGAGCCAGAATAAAACCCCTACTGTGTTTACTTGATTTTTGTCAAGTATCTTGTCCCAGGGATAAACCACTCGCTGCGTTGGCTAGTTTGATGTCAACTTGACACAAGTTAGAATCACGTCAAGTGAGAAAAAAACGCTTCACCAGACTCATCTACGGACAACCCGTGGGGCATTTTCCTGATTTCCTGATTGATGTGGAAGTGCCAGCTTATTATGGGCAAGGCCATCCCTGAGTTGTTTGGTCCTAAGAATCATAAGAAAATAGTCCATGCACACCCTGGAAGGCAAGTCAGTAAAGCAGCACTCCTCCCATCCCCTGAACCAGTTCCTGCCTCCAGGTTCCTGCCTCGACCTCCCTGGACGATGGACTGGACTACAGGCTGTAAGATCAAGCACACCCTTTTCCCTCCATGTTGTTTTTGGTCATAGTGTACTCTATACA
Organism: Hylomyscus alleni; assembly: GCA_019843855.1. Lineage (NCBI taxonomy): Eukaryota > Metazoa > Chordata > Mammalia > Rodentia > Muridae > Hylomyscus > Hylomyscus alleni. Next base: position 8,196 of record JADRCC010325174.1, on the reverse strand, counting down.
GTGTTGGTGTTCCTCTGAGATTGAGGGCTGATAGGAGACTGTTTTTGCTGCCTGAGAGACTGAACCACAAACTGCTAATTCAGCAAAGGGTCCAAATTAAAAATCTGAAGTATGGTTTCTACTGGGCGGGGGTGGGGGGATTCCCCTCACCCCTCCAAAGAGTCATGGGGGGGGGAATCTTAAGACAAATTATGGTACATCGGGAACTCCCTGCAGAATATGATGGGAGGAAACTGACACATTCCTAAGAAATCAACAGATGTCACTTATAAAGAAGATACAAAACCCCAAGCTGCAAGACAGGCATGGAAAACCCTTGCAAGGGAGTCAGCCACAGTCCTGGCTTTGAGGGAGAAGTGAGGACTTTCAGGTCCTGCAGGCACTGTGTCATCCCGCCTTGGTACTCAGGGTCAGAGGCGATGCTGATGTCCTGTAGAAGGGAACCTCAGTCCTAGAGATGAGCCACACAAGAAAATGGAGAGCGACCTCACTTAGGAATAATGAACAACAGAGGCCCCTTTGGGCAGAACAAACAGGATCTCCTTGGGCAGTTCATCCAGGAAGGGAGAAGGCACCTGTACCTGTCTCTGTTATTACCCTCAGCAGGCCAGCAGTGTGAGAAGAAAACAAAAAACTATGAAGCCAGGAGGCCATCCCTAGCTAGACCTGTCACAGTGACCTATTTGGAAAGCTTGGGAAAAGGGCTCAGATACCAAACAAGAAACACAAAGAGAAGAGAGACTCCCCCGAGGACACACACACTGTCTGTTGGACCTTCGGACATGGCTCGGTAGGCAAAGGTGTTTATCAGTTAGCCTGAGGACTCTACGTGGCAGAGAGAGCACCAACTCCTTCCTGCAAGTTGCCTTCTACCTCCACTTGTGAACTGTGACATACTTGTCTACACATATACACATGCAAGCAAATGAATATATTTTTTTTTAAAAAAGTGTGTTTTTTAGCTTTAGCTCAGTCAGTTAGGAACGAGTTAAGGGGGTGCGTTCCATTTGTAGCAGCAGACAAAACCCCAGGACTCCAAAGGGGTAACCCTCAGAGAGGAGTCATTCCATGACGCCTTCCTTGGCTGAAGATTCAATGGAAGTATGGTTTCTTGAGTAGAGGTCTCAACTTCAGTGGCTTTAAGTTCAGTGGCTTCCCACTGAATTGCAGTCCTCCAAAAGGTCTGACAACCGAGGACATCACTAGAGAATCATGGGTAAAGGTTTGCATGGGAAGTCACGGTGTGACCCAGTTACCTGTTTTGATCCCTCCTGACTTGTCAAACTGTCCAGTGGAATCCGGGATTATCTCAGTCTAGCCTTGCATGGCTGCTGGGGCAGGAGAAGAACCTGTGGACACTCAGTTCTCTGGGCCTTCACTTGGCTCCGTGGACTTGGTCTCCCTTTCCCCAGGTTTGCACAAAAGCCAGGGTCTGTCTCCAACGGCTCTCTGCAGCTGTCCCCTCTGCCTGAGGCTTTGGCACTGACCCGGACAAGGCTATTGCCTTGAGTATCTTCCTGGCCATGCCTCTTTCTTGTGAACCCTTGATTGACATAGAATCCTGTCTACCAGCAATTGCCCTGCTGCTAAGGGCATGGATATCATTCAGCAAATAAGTGACAGGAATGCCTCTCTTAATTCAAATTTAAGAGAATCTTAATAGTATGAGTACATATCCAAATACTGCACGATGTATGCTTATACTGAAATTGTCTGAAAGTCCAGTTTACCCAAGGTCCCTGTCCTACCTTTACCTTGGGGCTCCCCAGAATCCTTCCCCACCCAAATCTGGCCAGCTCCAGCCCCTGTAGGCCACCAGCCCAGGCTGGGATGTAGTCCGGGACTCATTTTGTTTTTTAAGTCAGGGTATTTCTGTGTAGCCCTGGCTGTCCTGGAAGTCTCTATATAGACCAAGCTGTCTCTATATAGGCCTCTATATAGGCCTCGAACTCACTTTTGCCTCCTGCCTGCTCTTGCCTCCCTAGTGCTGGTATTAAAAGTGTGCACTGCCCTGTGCCCAGGGTTTTTCTAAGGCATGGCTCAGTCAGCATACACTTCCTTCAAGCTCCCATGGTCCTCTAAGTGCCGTGGGATCTGGCCTTTCTAAAGTATAGTTTCAGCTCAACAAGCTCTAACTCCACTTCTGCCAATATGGCTTCCAAGACTGGGTTCTTTGCACAACCCTGTAGTGAGAATTTTAGTTTCTTTAAAAACCCAGTTCTGTTATATAGATATGGTTTTTGTTTTAATCCCAGGTATGGGATATGGAGCTGTCTCAGCTTGTCCACAGCTGGTAGCTATGATTGTCCAATACTCTAGGAGAGGCATAATTTTTGCCAGCAGCAGACAGTTTAATGGGGCGGGGGGAGAATAAATGCCAGAACCCCGAGAGAGGCTAGAGGCACTCGCCAGAACCCCAAGAGGGGCTAGAGGCACTCGGAGAAGGCTGCTTGCTCTCGATTGCTGATGCTGTGGTTTGATAAGAAGTTGGAAATACCCTGACAATGAAGATTGGACTTGCCCCAAGAAACAGGACATCCCTAATGAGCAGGAAGAGGTCTATACAGATCTCCACTCCTTTTCCCTCTAACCTTCTTTCTCTCCTATCTAAGACTGGAGGGTTGGGAGGGATCAGTGTGGGAGGGAGGTAGAGATATAAGAATCCAATAAAAGAGCCGAACAGTTGTGCCAACACAACCTTCCTGGGCTCAAGTTCCTCAGAGCTCTCTCAGTAGCCCAGCTGTGCTCACCAGGGCTCCTCTTCATAGGCTCTTATCCACATTGAACTCAGTCTCTCTCTGTCTCTGTCTCTCTGTCTCTCTCTCATACACACATACTGTGCCCCAGGATCCACAGATACAGGTTTTAGGACCTTGCTGACACTCAGCTTCACAGGTAGATGCACAAGCCCCTCGTGGAAAACGGAGTGGTGTTAACATTACAAGCCACAAATCGGGCCATCTCCTGTCTTAATAATCTCAAAGTGGCTTAGAGTGCATAATGCAATATAAATGCCATGGGGATAACTGGTAGACTACATGTTTTCTTTTCCTTTATTTTCTTTCCTTACCCCCCCCCCGCCCCCGAGACAAGGTTTCTCTGTGTAGCCCTGGCTGTCCTGGAACTCACTCTGTAGACCAGGCTGACCTGGTCTCGAGCTCTGAAATCCACCTGCCTCTGCCTCCCAAGTGCTGGGATTAAAGGCTTGCGCCACCACTGCCTGGCTGATTACACGCTTTCTATCTGCACTTTAGTTACAGTGGCAGGTGTGCAGATGCAACTTGTGAGATCACATGTGCGGTGAGGTCAGAGGACAACTTCAGGCAGTGGCATTTACCAACTCCCTGCACCGAGGCAGGGTCTCTGCTCCTTTTTTGGCTGCATCCACCAGAGGAACATGCCTGACAGCTTCCAGACTCCCTCGTCTCTATCGGCATCTGTCCCAAGGGTACTGGCGTGACGGACCTTTGAGCTCTGTGTCCGGATTTCATGTGAGTTCTGGCAATCCGAGCTCAGTCCTCTAGTGTGGCTGTGCTTTACCTGCTGAGTTCTCCCTCCAGTTCTGCCATGATTGTTGTTGATAACATTTTTATTTTTTTGTTTTGAGACGAGGTCTCCCTATGTACGCTGTAGTTCCAAGCTGTCTGGTTTATAATTCTTCTATCTCAGTCTCCTGACTGTTGAGATTATATGCGTGAGCCACCATGCCCAGGTTAGGAGCACTTTGACCATGTGGCTGGTGGTAGTGGATACAGAGGCAAGGGCAGAGGGGCAACTGTCTGGTTAGAATGGGTCATTTCTCCACCTTGGCACCATGGGCATTTGGGGGCATATCACTCTGTCACAGGAGTGGGGTATATCCTGTGCTGTAAGGCATAGCTAAGGAGAGATATTTACCAGGCTTCTAGCTGTCTTTTGTATTGACACTGTTTGACCTCTGAGATATGGAACACATAGAAGGTTAGATACTTGGCTCACACTTGATGGGTTCCCGAGGTGGATTCCAACTGGGGCTCATGAGTTATGAGGAACGCATCTGTTTCTCTCACTTCTCTCTCACAGGATGGGAACCCTGTGGCCTGCAGGCTGCCCACTGGCAACTGGCACTTAGACCGCCCTGAAAACTTGACCCACCTTTTCCGGGGCTCCAGCAGAAAACTGACTGTGCAGTCTGTGAGCAACCCAGGGGCTAGGCTTCAGCCAGAGCTCTAAGTGAGGGTACAGCCTAGCAGGACATGTGGAATCTCAGACAGGAGGGGCTGCTGGCCCAAGGAAGGGGTGCGGCAGGGTGAGCCTTTAGGGAGCCACTCCCTGGCTCAGCACTTTCACTGGGATTTAAACCACATGTGGCGCCCCTGTCACACACACTCCCAGATGCCAGTCTGGGTTTGAACAGAAACTATCAAACTGGTTCATTCAAGGGTATGTGTGGGGAAATCACTGGAGACTTTTCCAATGAGTTATTTGCCCCAAGTGAGGATTGTAGCTAAAATGTTTCCCTATGTTACTGCAACCCAGCATGGATGGAAACACTGGTCTCCAGCTCTAGGCTGGACTGACAATCCGAACACAGACTCAGCATGCGTGCAGGGAAGTAGGACAAACCTTAATTCATCCCTCTCCGTCTCCAAGCTCATACTGATGGCAAGTAAACACAGTGATTCAATTAGCAAGCTGGAGTCCTTGGATCTGGGATCCAGAAGAACCAAGTCCAGATAAAAACAGCAACACAGCCGCACACCGACTTCCTGGGATGTCCGTTTCACTTGTAGTTTATATATAGTTCAACAAATAGTGCGGAGTCTCAAATCTCCTCCCCCTTCTAGGTCCCCAGCATGACAGACAAGGAAAGCACGCAGGACAGAAGATCCAGGGGCCGACCCACCGACATGCCCAAATGAAGTCTGCAAAAACAGGAGCTTGCAAAGCAATCACCAAAGTTGTCCAAGCCGGCCTGCCTCGGATCCGCAGCTCATCCTTTCCTGACTGCTGCAGAGCCTTTTGATGGTTATGGTTATGCATGAAAAATTTTTAAAATGCACGTGGTCTCTCAGGAGATGCTTTATAAACACAACAGCACACAGAGGAAATTCAGAGGGAAAAGAAAAAAGACGTTTCTGCTGGCGTTTTGATAACTACTAATAAAGCCAGCAGGTTGACTAAGGGAAGAACCAGCTTGTTTATAAAACCGCCCCAGATCAAGATGTTAAGTCCTGCAGATTTGCATACTTTAAGGAAAAACAGAAACCCTTCCACATAGCCATGCAAGATATCAAAGTCTATCACCAAGGAGATCTGGCCAGTAGCAGGGCTCATGAAGAACAGTATGAGCTCAGTGATTCCGCTCATCACAGCTGGGCTCCGAAGTCATTAATTCACCGATAACCTCATAAAGTTGTGTTTGTTCTCCCAAGACATAACATCAGCCAGACCGCTCAGGGCTACATCAAGAGCACAGGACATTGGACTGTGAGCAGAGCCCTTTTCTTGGTAAACACAGGAGGTCCTTACATGTGGTCAAACATAGTGTTCTATTTACACAAGCCTTCCAGGGCACAGACTCTGGTGCAGTAGTAAAGAGCCTTAATTTATTTGCTTATTCCAAAAAAAAAAAAAAAAAAAAAAAGGGTGGTGGTGGTGGTGGTGGTGGGGAAACCAGCTCCCTGTGTTGCTAATGTTCATCTCTTAGGAAACTGAAGCTAAAATTTCACATCAAGCCAAAAGGATCTGAACATAGCCAAAGACATCAACATTATTATAAGGTTTTGATTTTCATGCGAGTTTAGCCAACACATATAAGGGGCAAGATCCACCTTCAGATCCTACTACACAGAAACAGATTTTTTTCGCGTAGACCTGGCACTCCTTAGCAAGCACTACAAACAGGAGGGATCTGCCCGGCGAACGGAAGGTCCCCAGTGCTGTTCCTGCCCAGTCACTGGGGACAGGCCACACTGCCCCAAGCTGCTTCCTTGGCTATAAACAGCACCAGTGGGCAGCCCTCACCGCCACCAAAGCCTGTGCAGCAGGTGCCTCTGACCAACACCATGGGTATGGGAAAAGACCACAAGAACCATTAAGCCACAAGTCTTTCCAGGGACACTGGACCAACTCTTTGTTTGCTTTCTTTCAGGTAGCTGTGTACCTGGATTATGTCCAACAGGTACGGCAACCCAGGGTCCTGACCGAATTTTGAGCACATTACAGACAAGGGAAGTGAGATGGGCAGTTTCTTGTTTGTCACCCCTGGGCCACAGTTTCTGATCAATCTAAAACAAAAACCCAAGCAAGTTTGCCAACTCTAGTATTTACTAGCCACACGTGCCAAGTTAAGGAGCCAACAAAACAACCGCCGTGGAAATAATGGTCTCGACAAGCAACTGCTGTAGGTGACAGGCTTCCAGTTGTCCTTAGTGTCGGGATCACTAGGCTGTGGCTCTGGTTGGAGACTACACATCTGTAAGCTGCTTCTGGCTTAGGGAGCTTGCATCAGTTTGGAGAATTGAAGTGCGGGCAGAAGATTCCCCGCGTCCCCATCCCTCCCAGAAAGCAAGCCGCCCATTGTATGATCCGAAGTTGCGGGATGCCTTCAGATGACCCGCTGGGTGATGTGCCCAAGCCACCTTGTCTCCGTAGCAGCGAAAGGTGGTGCAGCCCCCTCTATCACCGCACTATTGTCCTGCCGGGAGCCCATGCCCTGAGTAAGGTGCGTTCAGGTGTTGCCCTCCCGGTCCCAGGTCACCACCATCGCTGCAGCCCGGGCTACTCACCCAGCAGCAGCCAGAGGCCGCGCCGCGGGAGGCCCCGCAGGCCCGGGGCCATGGCAAGCAGAGCCCCGCCGTCTCAGCGCCTTGCCGAGCTCTGCGCCCGCTGGAGACGCGCCGGGGGCGGGAGCTAGGGAGAGACCGCGCCCGGCCCACTGCGGCTCCCACGCCCGCGGCTGTCGAGGGCGGAAGCTGGCGGGCGGCACCTGAGGCTGGAGCGCAGCTGGGACTAGAGGGGGAGCCTCTTGGAATGTCTGCAGGGCCGAATGGGCTTAGAGGGTCTCTAGGTCCCCAAACCCAGCACCTCGCTCTGACGGCTGGGTTCCACAGCTTAACCTGTGGTCTGCTCTGCAAACAGCCCGGGGTCCCATCTCCTTTTCCCCGTGGGGTGCTAGAGTGGTGGGGACAATACCAGCCCTGCCAACATCTGTAGGTCAAGAAGTGGTACCTCAGGAAGGATGGTCAATGGGAACAAGGCTCCTTGGAGGGACAAAGATCCGCTAGTTAGAAGGTGGTGACAAGCCAGAAGAGTCCATAAATATCAAACTTAGGGACAAAAGGAATCGCTAGGTAAAAAGATGAGACTTCCGTTGGGGTTGGCTATTGGTCATGACTATACACAGGATAGGCCAGTAGTGGTAAGCCTATCCTGGAGTCTTGGGTGTGTTGATGTAAGCAAGAAAGGCCACATAACACTGACAAGCTGGGAAACCTGAGGCAGATGCCCAAAGTACAGGCTAGGCCTGACCTGGAGAGTCATGGATGCAGACGCTCAGGCTAACTGAGCAGGTCTGCACTCTGTGCGCTACAGGGGAGCAGACTATCACTGGCAGAGGCTTCACTCAGGCTGGGCCAGTTTACAATACTGCTGGGTGACCAGCGTTCCTCAGAGCAAGGGGAACAAGGCTAGAGGCTGCTGCCACCTTCTGGTCAAGTGCTCTGGACCCTTAACACCAACCTGGTGTTCATCCTGAACACAGGCCAAGCAGACATTTGGGATCTGTAGACCTATGTTTTGGAGACCACAAATGTCCTGAAGTCAAGGGGACATGGAAAAGGGAACACATTCTTTTGGTTTGGCTCTTTGTTTTGAACCTTATGAAGACTTACGGGGAGGCCAGCCTCCTTTCATGGACAGACATGGGAGTAAGGCAAGTCAGGGCTGGGGAACAGCTGAGCCCTGCCTTGTTCGGTCCTCCCTTTCATGTCTGCAGCTCAGAATCTAAGCTTTGAGGCTCCCCAGTGATTGCCCTGAGTTTCTCTCAATTCACACAGGAAGGACGCAACTCACTGACACCTGGCCCTAGTGTGGCTACCCTAGGACCGCAGGGTTGGCATCTTCAGTCGGTGAGATTTACTCTAACTGGTCATCTGCAACATCGGATCCCCTCCCACATGGAGGTCCATGTGCTGACACTGCATTAAAAGACTG
>JADRCC010325094.1:0-10106 GCA_019843855.1 Hylomyscus alleni | reverse complement strand
ACCAGAATGGATTGTATGAAGATTTTTTTCAATAAAAAATGAAAGTTCAATGATATTTTTGCAGACTTTTTTTTTTTTTTTTTGGTCTCATTTTGCTTTGCTTGGGCACTTTTTGTATAATGGTTTTCAACACCGTGGGTTTTGTATGTGTGTGTTTCTTGTAGGTTTTTTTGGGGGGCGGAGTTGGGTGGGTCCGGAGGTGGGAGGATCTGGGAGGATTTGGGAAAAGTATGACCAGAATGGATTGTATGAAGATTTTTTTCAATAAAAAATGAAAGTTAATAATAAGTCAGTGCAAAGGCTGCAGAGATGGCTGCTTTTTTTTTTTTCTTCCTTTTTGCTATTTGGATCAGTGAGATGGCTCAGTGGGTAAAGGCATTTGCTGCCAAGCCCGAGGTCCTCAGTTCGATCCCAGTATCCCGAGTGGTAGAAGGAGAGAACTGACTGCTACATGTTGCCCTCTGACCCCCCCCCACATACTATGGTACTCTGGGTACCCCCTCCTCTTGCACACATAACAAAATAAAAAATATTTTGTATTCATTAACTGCAATGTTTAATTTTCTGCTTAGTGTTTTTAGCAATTAGGAAAATTTGGAAGGGTGGATAGGTTACTGAAATCATATTTGAAAAAAATATAACTGTAGTTTTCAACTTTAAAAGTATCATGTTTTAGAAATTGACCACACCATAGTTTATTCCATTGCAGTTACAGCCATATTTTATTTATTAATCCTTAGAAAAGGACTGCCAGCAGAATAAAGTTTCGTGAAGAGGAACATTGGGCTGGAGAGGTGGCTTGTGTGAGTGCTTGCCATGAAGGCAAGAAGACCTGAGTTTGGACCCCTGATATCCGCATAAAAAGCCAGGTAAGCTGGCCTACACCTGTACTTCTAGAAGTAGGAGGCAGAGACAGGAGATCCCTGGGGCTCCATGGCCAGTCAGTCAACCTTAACCCGTGAGAGACACTGTCTCAACAGAAAGTGCAAGGCAGAGAACAGTCAAGGAAGACACGCATTGCTGACCTCTGGCTACTGTATGCACAAATACATACACACGCACACACAAACATGTACCCACACATTGCATTTATACACACACACACATATATACACACATACACACACACACACACATGCACACACACACACTTAAAGATTTTACCACAAAGAAGGCAAATATTTTCATGAAATCAATATAAAAATATAACGTAAATACTCTCTATTCTGTTACTTATGCAGAATTTGATAGCTGATCAATGGACCAACTGAACACCCAGTTATAAGTAAATTTATCTTTGATAGTAAGACTTTCGGCCTTATAAAAATGACAGTTTTGTTCGTCCCTTTTAGTTGGGTTAGACCTATTTGTGTCAAGCAGAAGCTGGGAGGTGGAAGCTTGGTTTGGGACTCGTACACAAATACAGTACCCAACTGCCTGCCTCGTGCTGGTGCAGGCTTGCTCCCTGGCTTCTTCATACCTAGCCACCCAAGCTTGTGGCTCCAGATCTGGCAGCTGTGTGGACCAGGATCTAACTTACTGCATAAAGAAGGATTATCACAGCCGGGCGGTGGTGGTGCACACCTTTAATCCAAGCACTTGGGAGGCAGAGGCAGGCGGATTTCTGAGTTCGAAGTCAGCCTGGTCTACAGAGTGAGTTCCAGGACAGCCAGGGCTACACAGAGAAACCCTGTCTCAAAAAAACAAAACAAAAAAACCAACAACAACAACAAAAGGATTATCACTAGAGGGAAGGCCCACATCGCAGCCATGGGAGAGTGAGGTCCTGGGAGCCTCTCTGTGATGCTCAGTGTGACATTTCCCAGCAACAGCAATTGACAGCCAGACGTGGTTGCAGATGGGATCAGATTTGGTGGGGTTCTGCAGCTTCCTGCCAGCGTCCCTGTGGTGATATCCACCAAGCTTCTTTGATGGACAAGGACACACATTCCTACTCATCAGGCTTGTTGTGAAAAGTGGGGACTTGTATTTGAAGTTGTGCCTCTGGAATATGGATTGACACTGATGGACAAGGACTCAGGATGGAGAAACTGAGGAGCAATGGTCAGTGTGAGGCAGGTGAGTAGAGGAGTGGATATCCAAGGCAGGCTTCCCACAATCTAGGCCCAGAAAAGGCAAAGCTCCTCAGGAGCTGGTTTGCCCTTCTGCCTGGGTCTAGACGGGGTGGGGTACGACCTCCTGAACTGGGTCTGTTCTGCCGCCTAAGCTGGACCTGTATGGGGTGGGGTACTTCCTCCTAAACTGAGCACCTGCTTACCTCCCGAGGGCCCAGCTGTGAGGATTTACAGCCAGCCTGAGCCCACACTGGAAGTCTCCTTACCTGTAAGTTATTCTACTGGTAATTAGATTTCTTTCTATTGTGGGAAGCCAGCATGTGTAAATCCAGAGGAACCTGGAGCCAGATGATATAACGGTCACCTGGGTCTCCACTCTGCCTAAAATGCATCTTCCAGGAAAATGATTTCTCTGGGCACGTAAGTTACTGCGGTCTCAAGGTAACCATCGCTCAGGCTCTGACCATTCCCGTAATGTCGTGTTCAAGTGATGGAGTGTTCACGGCTCCCTTGACAGTCCTCTGGGCTCGCCCTGCTCTGCTCTGAGGCAGGCGCCTCAGGAACACCTGCTGCCTCTGGAGAAAATAAATGAACTGGGAGGGAGGGTGAGGTGTGGGGGAGGAAGGCATTGCTCAGTTTTCAGTCTGTTTTCCTTCCTGGGCTAGGCTGGCTCGAGTTCAGTGATCCTAACGGTGAGACACCATGGCATAGATCACTGTGTGCAAGGCACAAGTGAGCTACATACTCATCCCAGGCACAGTATCAAATCCTAAAAAGTCAAAGATCCGTGATAAATGTGTGAGTATATGTGACTGTATATACATACATGTATATATATATATACACACATACATACATATATATACATATACACACATATTTTGATGACATGTATATGGGACACTTTTAACTTGCCTATCTTAAAAGACAATGTAGAAAATTATATGCTTGAGCATCTATCTACTCATTTTCTATTAGTCAATCTATTATCTATCTATCTATCTATTTATCTAATCTATCATCTTTATCTATCAATCTATCCCTTTTAAATCTGACACCAAACCCAAAAGACACCCAAAAAGTTTGGCAGATTGAGATACCCAAAAAATTTTAAAAGTCAAACAAAATTGTCTTGTCAAAGGTATCACATTGCCCAGTGGTGGTGGTTGTGGTGGTGGTGCACACCTTTAACCCCAGCACTCAAGAGGCAGAGGCAGGAGGATCTCTGGATTTAAGATCAGCCTGGTCTACAGAATGAGTTCCAGGACAGCCAGTACTACACAGAGAAACCCTGTCTTGAAAAACAAAACAAAACAGGCATCAAACTGAAGCCAGCACAGGACAAGTGAGACGATTCTTGAGGGCAACCCTGATGGTTTGAGTTCAGTTCCTGGGACTGCCATGATGGAAGGAGAGAGCTAATTCCTGTTAGTTGTCCTCTGACTTCCCCATATACTCAATGATACACACATACTCCCATAATATAAATAAAAATGTAATATAAAAGAATCCAAAACTGTAACAACAGGATAGGAGAAATAATTTGCTGCTATAGTCTAGTAGAAAAAACAGATATGCATGCCATAGAATCTATTCCTGTACACCAACCAGACTAGAACAGAGGGGATTCTGTGTGTTGAGCAGCACATCCACTCACTCAGCTTCCCAGGACAGGAACGAATGACTCATTGCTGAGGAAAAAAATCATCTAAGAGACGTACAGCCTCTCTAGTATCTAAAGATGTTTACACTGCTCAGCCAATTGTTGTCCTGCTAATTAAAGTCAAAGTCTACCATTGTCCAGATAGCCTTCTGGGCTCGGCACAAAATGAAGGACTCTTTTTACTAGCAGGGCTTCCCGCTTAGCTTCGATTAAGATTACCAGTTCTCCCGGTAAGAACCCATTCAACTAGTACCTGGGATTCCTGGAATGCTTCCCCATGCTAATGAAGAATCTCAGTACCTTAAGCCTTCAGCAAATGACCTTTGCCCATCCTGGATACTCCTACACCAGTCCCCAAAACTATGTAATGCTTGAATCACCTCAAGTACTGTTGATCTGTCTCCCTACAGCTGGTCTGGGTGTCATCATTCCCAAATGTGCTCATGGGACTTAAGGTGTAGAAATATATATTTTATCTCCCGGCTTCCGAAGGTTCATCCCTCGCTGCTTGGCTATGGGCACTTGGGCAGAACATCACAGTGCTGGGAACATGCAGTCAAGGTAGCAACTCACTCACATCCCAGCAGAGAGGAAGGAAGAGTGACACAGGAAGCAGACAAGGATACTATGGCCTCAAGAACACCAGCACCCTACCCGGGACCTACTTCCTCCAGTTCTAGACCTGTCTCCTAAGTTTCCAGATCCTCCCTGAGAGCAAGACGTTCAAGTGACAAGCCTATAAGGGAACAGCCAAGCCACGAGGAAAGGAGTATTTTTGAGCACTTGCCCTATGCCAGACAGTGTTCTAAGCTGGCACGAGTGTCTCCCTCAATCACTTTCCTTCATTTTCTTTTTCGTGTTGTTATTAGTTTCTTGAAAATTCCATACAGTGTATTTTGGTCACATTCATTTCTCTCTCATTTCTCCTGGATCCACCTCCACCTTCCCTCCACTCAACTTTGTGTTCTTTAATCCCTTCCACTGGAATGTGGTCTTGAACCAGGGTCTGTTTCAGTGAACCCAGAGAGCACGAGTTTGGTCAAGCTAGCTGACCAATGAGCTCTCATCTTTCTGTCTCTGTGCCATTCTCGTCCCAGTGCTGGAATTATAGCTATGCAGCACTGGTCTTTAGACAGGATCTTTCAATGAACCTGGAGAGCATCAATTCAGACTAGCTGTGAGCTCCAATCTGCCTGTTTCTGTGCCATCCCACCCCAGTTCTGGGTTATAGACATGTACCATGCACCACTGTGCCTGATTTTTATATATTGATGCTGGGGGTCTGTCTCCGGGTCTTTGGTTTAGGTAATAAGCGCTTACTGACCAAACCATCCCCTCAGTCCCTTGAGTGAAGCTTAAAAAAATATATATGATTGACATATGCTAGGCTGTCATTGTAGAAAACACCGTACCAGAGGCTGATGGAGTAGACTGGCTATCTCCTTCCTTCTGGACAAAGTTGCCTCCTGCACAGTCCCTGCCACACTTGGTTCTCTTTTTTTCTTCCCAGTGGCATGTTATGATATCCTACTCTAGTCCTTAAAACCCGGACGGCAAGCTGGGCAAGGTGGAGTTAGCTAAAGGTGCGGGGCTCAGAACTAGGTAGGTGACTGCGGAGCACTAGTCCGAGATTAGAATCTGATTCATTTGCAGGTAACTAGGGTGAGAATCCAAAGAACTTCAGCCACCCAACCCAGAGGGTATTCTGGGACCGGCCACCTCACAGAGCTATGTGGACTGTGCTGTGCTGGACAGCTGTGTGGATCAGGTCAGTACGACTGGGCACAAAGGTAAGCACCTAAGCTCGCAGACAGAGCGTCCAGGCCATGGCGAGCCACTGGGTCACGCTCAGGTGTAGGATGGAGTCCTCACCCAGTGATTTTGCTCCCAGTTGGCAATATCTGGAGGCACTTTAGGTTGTTGTAATTGGAGGATGCATGCCCCTCCTGTTCAGTGAGCAGAGCCCAGGGACTCTGCTGAGCATCCTACGACGTGCATGGCCGAATCATTTAGGTGCACGTCTCAGCAGTCAAAGCCCGCTCCGGGCTAGTTCTCCCTGCTTAGTCTGGCAGCATGAGGGTCACTCAGAACAGTAAGCGCCCATGCTACAGATGAAGCAGATCTCCCCAGGCTGGAGTGAGGAGACCTATCGAGGGCCTTCCCTGGGGGCTGATGTTTCCCAGGAGCTGGAAGGAATTAAGTTAAAATGATGACTAACACTGAGAACTGCACTTAACAGATGCCAAAGTGTTTCCTCTTGTGCTGGGGTTTAGCATAGACCCAGGGCCTTTGCACCCCATCTCCTGTTGGACTGGGTAAGGGGAGGAGGCCTACACCTGCTTTTCATTCTCCCGTGAAATGAGTTGCTTTTCTGGAACTTTCCGTGCTCTCCCTTTGATCCTAACTGAACATTCTAACTACATGGGATAGCAAGCTTTCCTATTGAATCTCTCCAGCCCAGATGCTGAACAAATGTGTTCTTTGTCCTAATGCCACGGGGAACCAACATAAATGAACTTGACCGGGGCTAGGCTGGCATGAGATGGGAGAGGTTATGTGTAGGGGTTTTTATACCTGATAAATATGAGGTTGGAGGAAGGGAGGGGTGAGCACTGAATGTCAACCCTAGGGACAAGGACCAGATACTGTGGGCTAGGTACGTCTTAACATGATATGTCACTTGTTTCTCAACAATTCTTTTTTAAAACAATGGGTTTTGAGCCTAGCCATGGCTGAACCATCTCTCCAGCCATGAGAGCAGGAGAGCTGATCCTGAGCCTTCCTGGCTGCAGCATTAGGTGAGCTAGCCAGAACAGTAGCCTCACCCAGTGTGGGTGCAGAAGAGCTGGTGAGATGACCAACTCGGTTATCACCCAGGCGCAGATCCAAGGCTTCGAGTTGGCCCACCACAACATCTACCCCATCCATGAACCACTGGGATGTTGAAAGGGCTGATCCTGCATATCCAAAGCTGCAGTATCTCCATCACACAGGGCAACAACAGGCTATCCCAGCGGAGTCCCAGTGAGGATCCAGTATTGATGGGGTAGCAGAAGCCAGAGGCCTCCAAGCAGAACAATGACTCGTTGCAATGAACATTTACATGTAAAGATGTGTGGACAAAAGGATATATTGTGAGACACACCGTGACACACTGCAGTTTTGTGGGGGAGTTTGCAGGAGTGGAGGGCAGATACAGGAGGCACAGGGAGATGAAGGAGGTTGGGGTGCGTGATATGAAATTCACAAAGAATCAGTAAAAAGTAAAATTCAAAAAAGGGAGTTTAGAAATTTATTTTGTATTTGATTCGTTGTATGTGTGAGTATGTGCCATGTGTATTCAGGGGCCTGCAAAGGCCAGATAGGGTTCTGAATGCCCTGACACTGGCGTTACAGTCAGCTGTGAGCCACTAGACTTGGGTGCTAGGGATCCGGGCAGGTGGGCCTGGGCTGTATATGAAAGCTAGCCAGGCCGGGTGGTGGTAGCGCATGCCTTTAATTCCAGCACTTGGGAGGCAGAGGCAGGCGGATTTCTGAGTTCGAGGCCAGCCTGGTCTACAGAGTGAGAGTACCAGGACAGCCAGGGCTACACAGAAAAACCCTGTCTCAAAAAAAAAAAAAAGAAAGCTAGCCAAGCATGGTCCAGGAAGCAAGCCAATGGGCAGCATTACCCCATGGTTCCTGCCTCTGGGCCCACGCTGAGTTCTCTGCCTGACTTCCCTTAACCAGGGGCTGTGATCCACAAGAGTAAGATGAAGTAAACTTTCCCAACTCTTTAAGTCGCTTTTGGTCAGAGACTTTCACCAAAGCAACAGGAAACAGACTAAAACAGAACTTGACCCCAGGGTTACCTCAGACCCTGCCAGCCTTGATGGCACCTTTCTGAGGGTGGAGGTGGGGCAGGGGAACAACTTTCTGAGACACTATGGATCCAGTGGGGACACATGTGGACTGGGTGAGGGCGAGTGGTTGGAAAGCCATGAACCTGGGGACAGGTTAGTCTCCAAGCCCATGAGCTGACGAGCTTCAGGGTGAGAGGAAGAGATGAGAGCGGACAGAGTATTGCCTCTCTAGGGACTGGGGACATCAGACGAAGGTGAAGCAGGCAGTGACCTCTAGTAAGTGCTAAAAAGACCTGTGGAGCAGAGTTCCATAGAAATAGCAAACAAGCATGGGAATCCTGTAGCCGGAAGTCAGATGTTCCACGAGTGAGAGCTGGTGACTCCCAGGGTACCCCCTGTCAGTCCGAGAGCACTCTGTGGCTGAATATGCCCTATAGGACCACTAGCTCTCATGGTGCCTTTGAGTGAATTGGAAAGACGAAATCAGACTTCTGGATAGGTACTCTGGTTAGAGCATGGATTGGATTTTTGCACTCCTTGCCTGTCTGAGTCCGATGTCTTTATGGGATGACTTCAGGATGAGGCCCCAAGTGGGCATGGCAGGGAGTCACATGGTCAGAAGAGAGACAGTAAGGGGGGGAGGGTAAGACTTGGTCCGGGACCTCAGGAGGGCATCTCTGAGGGACCAACAGAGCCCTAGTACAGGTGAGCCAGGGGATACCTACAGGGTGGATGCCTGAAGGGAGAACTACATCCCAGGAGCTGCTGAAGACGTACCCTGAGGCTTCCTCAGAAGATTTGAAGGTAGGAAGAAAGGAGACACTTTTATTATGTTCATTGAAGTCCAAGCCCAGCGAGTGCCAGCCAGCAATGAAGCCAGGGTGGAGACCTCAAACACCTTGCTTCTAGAGTTGGGCCTGCCATGCTGAGAATAACAGGGACAGGCTCTCTGCAGAAGCAGTACAGAGGGGTCACACTGTACTGGGAAGCAGGCTGTGCTGGAAGGCAGCCTGTCCTCAGAGGCTAGCTGTCTAGGGGGTCAGTTTGTCCTGAGAGGTAGGCTGTACTGGGGTCAAGCTGTGCTGGGATCAGGCTGTGCTAGCAGGCAGGTTGTTCTGGGGTCAGGCTGTTCTGGGGTCAGGCTATTTTGGGATCAGGCTGTACCTAGATCAGGCTTTACTGGGGTCAGGCTGTACTGAGGTCAGGCTGTACTGAGGTCAGGCTGTTCTGGGATCAGGCTGTTCCAGGATCAGGCTGTACTGAGGTCAGGCTGTACTGAGGTCAGGCTGTACTGAGGTCAGGCTGTTCTGGGATCAGGCTGTACTGAGGTCAGGCTGTTCTGAGGTCAGGCTGTTCGGGGATCAGGCTGCACTCAGTTCAGGCTGTTCAGGGGTCAGGCTGTTCTGGGGTCAGGCTATATTGGGGCCAGGCTATGCTGGGGTCAGGATGTCCTGAGAGGCAAGCTGTCATGGTGGTGGTAGGTTAGGGCTTAGCCTGTTCAGGCTCTAAGCTCTCCTCTCTACTGTGTTCTGGTGGTTGTTCTGGGGATAGGACCCCAGGTCTTACCCTAGGCAAGTGCTTTACCACTGAGCTCTGCCCCTATCCATTCCTAGCAGTGAGCACCCAGCTGGTTCTGAAGAAGAAAGGGAGGTGGGAGCCCTAAGGGAATTCACCTGCAGTGGATGGTAGCTTGGTGGTGTCCCGCCTGGATAAAATTACCTTTCAGATCAATGAGGAAAACCCTGAGGATCCTGTGTTGGATGCTCATTTCCGTGTAGCTTAACACCATAGAGAGGCATCATCTGTTGTGGCATTTGTCTTTCTGTGAAAGCTCAGACTCTACACACTTCTTCCCTGCTTGCACCACCCCCCACCCTCCCGTGTGTGTGATATGTGGTCTGTGTATATAATGTGTGTGGTATGTGATATGTGTGTGAGGTGTGCGTGTATAGTATGGTATGTATATAACATGACATGTGATGTGTATGTGGTATGTATATATATGTATGGCATTGTATGTGAGCAGGGTGTGCTTATGGATGCATGCGTGTGTGTCAGATGAAGCATGGAGCATTAGATGAAGTCACAGACCAGGGTGGCCCAGCCATTCTAGCCTTAGGAGTTAAGGATTAAAGTCCTAGGGGAAAAAAGCGTAGCTGTGATCCCACCAGGGTTGTGACCCGACAACCCTCCAGGAGTGTGGGTGAAGACAAAGGGCTCAGCCTACAGGAAGCAGGGGGATGACAATAGTTGTTATGGTTTCCTGAGCCAATGCCAGGCACGAGCATCTTGTCTCTGCCTCTCTTTCCCTCTCTGTGCCTCTTCATCTCTCTCTTTCCATCTTTCTCAGTCCCTGGCTTTCTGTGTCTCTTTCTCCTTATTGTATTAATTTATGTTTTTGTGAGACAAGGTACGGTGGTTTGTCTTTTTTTTTTTTTTCCGAGACAGGGTTTCTCTGTGTAGCCCTGGCTGTCCTGGAACTCACTCTGTAGACCAGGCTGGCCTCGAACTCAGAAATCCACCTAA
>JADRCC010325091.1:0-16553 GCA_019843855.1 Hylomyscus alleni | reverse complement strand
ATCTATCTATCTATCTATCTATCTATCTATCTATCTATCTATCTATCTATCTATCTATCCTGCCTGCTTGTCTGTCTGTCTGTCTATCTATCTATCCTGTCTGTCTGTCTGTCTATCTATCTACCTACCTACCTATCCATATGTCTTACCACATGACATCTGCTTACCTCATTCTATATCTGCTAGGATGACACTATCATTTTATGTTCTCAAGACCAAAGAAAGTCATGGAATGTACCCCAATTCTAGGGCTGTGGCATGTATACTACTCCTCAATGAAAAGGGTATTAGAGACTTTGTTATAATCTTTCAATAATTTCCTTCCTGCGCTGGAATGCCACCACCCTAGCTAAGGAACTCTCAAGTTCTCGTTTTGTAATAGCAGCAGGATCCAGGCAGCGTTAGGTTGTGGAAGGAGATCCAGGATCATGCCATTCTAATCAGGTGTAGTGTGTTCCTCTGAGTGTAGTTCCTTCCAACCTGTGAAGAAAGCAACGTGTGGTTTGGTACCTATTCTCCGCCGACATGCAGTGTTGAGACAGATGATGAATGCAGCGAATGTTCTCACTCAGAAGTGGGGAAAACGGAAGCACGTCTTTATACACTGTCTGAATAATTGCTCACTACTACATTCATCTTTGATTAGAGCAGTAATATAATAAAATACTATATATCATGTTAGCAATAATAATAATAATCAGCATTTATTCTTAAGCTTAGTTTTCTCAATCTGTAGTATTTTATAAATGCTAAAAATAATTATTTGGTACTTTTGGTATTACTTTCAGACATTAAAATGTAATTAAAATTACTTCAACGTGTGTGTGTGTGTGTGTGTGTGTGTGTGTGTGTGTGTGTGTTTGAGACAACTTCATGTAATCCAAGATATTTCAAATTCACTATGTGGCCAAAGCTGGCCTTGAACTCCTGACTCTCCTGTCAAATCTTTTAGAGCTGCTCATGTAATACACTTCACAGCTTACTGGTTGTATTTTCTTCTATCTAGATTGCCATAGGCAACATCATCAACCTTTCTGCCACTTCAGAAGCAGGGCCCTGGTCTCCAATAGTTTTCATTATGTTATTATATGATTAGTCACCAGCAGTCCTTCTTGGGTCCACCCACCTTCATGAACTCCCATCCACTTTCTGGTTCTAAAATAGATGGGCTGAGATCTTGCTGTGACAACATTCCACTGTAAAGTATCAGGTTCAGTTCCTATCATTTAATATTGCATAATAAGTCACTCTTAAACGTGGCTAACAGTAGTCACTTGTACTGGCTGGTTTTATGTGTCAACTTGACACAAGCTGGAGTTATCACAGAGAAGGGAGCTTCAGGAGAGGAAGTGCCTCCATGAGATCCAGTTGTAAGGCATTTTATCAATTAGTGATCAAGTGGAGAGGGCCCATTGTGGGTGATACCGTCCCTGGGCTGGTAGTCCTGGGTTCTATAAGAAAGCAAGCCAGGAGAAGCAAGCCAGTAAGAAACATCCCTCCATGGCCTCTGCATCAGCTCCTGTATCCTGATCTGCTTGAGTTCCAGTCCTGACTTCCTTTGGTGATGAACAGCAATTTAGAAGTGTAAGCTGAATAAACCCTTCCCTCCCTAACTTGTTTCTTGGTCATGATGTTTTGTGCATGACTAAGACATCACTCTTTTACAGTATTA
The DNA here is from genome assembly GCA_019843855.1 of Hylomyscus alleni. NCBI lineage: Eukaryota > Metazoa > Chordata > Mammalia > Rodentia > Muridae > Hylomyscus > Hylomyscus alleni. The sequence continues at coordinate 14,881 of JADRCC010325091.1, read as the reverse complement.
AGATTTTGTTGCTTGGGAAATAGACATAGTGTTCTGCAGGGAAATTGTTCTGCTCTATGACAAATTGACTGAGGTCATTTGGTAATGTTTGGCTGGTGTATAGGTCTGTTAGGAGGGTCAGGATGAATTTCCCCAATACCCATAACATGGTAAGTTTGTCTGGAAGGTGGGTCCTCCCTGGGACTATGTACTGGAGTATCCGTCTGTACATGGCCTCTAATAGGATGGCCTTAGACTTCTTACATGGTTACTCAAGGTCCCAGAGAAAGTATCCCAAGAGGTCAGAATTAGAAATGCTTGATTTCCTAAGGCCTAGAACAGCACTGGCTCAGCTTCAGTTGTGCTCTGTTTTACTGACTGAAATAGTCAGAGTTCCCCCAGACTCATGGGCATGATGGACCTCGTGTGTCCATGAGTCGAAAAATAACCTCTAGCTTTTCATCAGACTTACAGGGATGCCTGATTCAATGGAGCAATTCAAAATTAGACCACCAGACTTCTGACTCCCTTCCTCCCCTTGCTCCAAATGTCTGAGCTGATTCAAATACCTCAATAGTGGTTTAAATCATCAGCAAAATGGGGATGGTGATACCTGTTGTCACTCAGTGGCTCTGGGGCATGTGTGTTGTGGCTCTCTTCAAATAATTAGCATTCAGAGAGCACATTCTAAATTGCTCTAGGAAGTAGAATAATGAATTACCATAACTAATTGGGCCATTATAAAGTTTCAGCATTTTTATATTGAGAGACAAAATTGGGTCTCAGTATTTATTATATAGTATTAGCAAGGCTTCATAGAAACAGGTCCATGCAGAACCCCTATATATCAAGCACAGAACTGCATGTCCTAATAGGTTTGCCTCTGTCTTTCCTGTGCCAGGTGATATACATTTCTTACAGAATCTTTGCAACATCTTTTTGAGGAAAGCACGATTATTAACAGCTTAATCATAGTCCTCTGAAACATTTTAGTTCTGGAGTTTAAATTCTAACATATCCTTTGCATATTTATGCATAATACATCTTAAAAAAGAATCTAATGAAAACTTTAGTAGAGTCTGTAGGGGTTTTGTTTAAGTTCTATGGAAACTGTCCCTTTTTACTTTGTACAAATATTCTTACAAAATGAGATAAAAGCAGATCTATGAAGATATCAAAGTGAAATAACTAGAGGGAGATTTAAAAAAGGATGTAGAGAAATGAGAAGCCACTCATTTTACTCACAGCAGCTGGAAGGAAGACCTATGGTTGTTCCAGTGGGTCAGAGGATGGGGAGTTGTCCCAGTGGGTCAGAGGACGGGGGGTTTGTTCCAGTGGGTCAGAGGATGGGAGGTTGTCACAGTAGGTCAGAGGATGGGGGGTTGTCCCAGTGGGTCAGAGGATGGGGGTTGTCCCAGTGGGTCAGAGGATGGGGGTTTGTTCCAGTGGGTCAGAGGATTCGTGGTTGTCACAGTGGTCAGAGGATGGGGGTTTGTTCCAGTGGTCAGAGGATGCGTGGTGGTCACAGTGGGTCAGAGGATGCGTGGTTGTCACAGTGGATGCAAAGGAGAGCTAGAAGCCAAGGATGAGATATGTTCAACCTTGAAAAGGTAGTTTCTTTCCTTAGAACAAAGTTTCTTTTACTGCCTTAGGAGAGAATGGAACTAGAGACCCTGTATAACTCATGTCAATGACAATATTCATTTACCAAGGCAGGATTATGGAACACTAGATCCAACTAGCAAATCTACCTAGTAAGGAAGTGGCAATGCAGGTTGGAAGATAAGGTTAGAAAATGTTATGTTAAATTAGAAAAAGTCAAGGCTGGAGAAATGGCTCAGTGGTTAAGAGCACTGACTGCTCTGCTGAAGGTCCTGAGTTCAAATCCCAGCAACCACATGGTGGCTCACAACCATTGGTAATAAGATCTGCTGCCCTCTTCTGGGGTGCCTGAAGATAGCTACAGTGTACTTACATATAATAATAAATAAACCTTTAAAAAAAATTAGAAAAAATCAAGTACAGGAAATTTTGACTTGGAAGATAACAATTAATAGAGTGGCCCTGGAGACAGATAAAACCAACAACAGCAGAGAATTAATATAAAATTAATACTGAGTTGGGACATCAATAAGATCATTTTCAAAAAGTCTAATCAGTTCTTTCTGCAAATGTCTGTGGAGCCTCCTGTGTGTTAGGTATTAAGAGTGTAGTGCTATCAAAAACTCTCCTCTGGGATGGAACTTACACTCTAGGTTGGAGGAGGAGGGCTGAGGCAATACATAAGCCTAGTAAGTAAATTAGAGGGTGTGTTTTGTAGGTGCTCAGCACAACAATGTACAAGAGAAAGAATGAGTGTGGATGGGAGACTTCATTTAGAGATGGCAAGGGAATGAACTGTGGTCACTCTGTTTCCTACTTCCTGGAGGAAATGAGAGCTCAAAGAGCAGTGTAGGTGACAGCAACAAGTATAGACAGAGGAGCTTTGGCGGGAACAGGGCTGGTGTGCTCACAGAATAACAAAAACAAAGCGTAGCAGGAATGCAGTCCATGATAGGAGGGTCGTGTGGCTGAGAGCAGGCAAAAGACTTGAGAAGATGTCACACAGAGAGTGGTAGCAGTGAGAAGCAAGGAAGAGTGCTGGAGTTCTGGGTATATCTGAAGGTGAAATCAAGATTTACTGGACAGTTAGGACTTGTATAGAAGAAAAGAAAAGCAAAAGAAACATTGTGGGGATTTGTTCTATTTTAAACATTTTGTGTTGTGTATATAGGTGTTGTGCTTGAATGTATGTCTGTACACCATGGGGATGCATTGCCCACAGAGGGCAGAAGGGACATCAGATCAATCATATGGGGATTTTTTTTTCTTTGATGAGGATTGAGTGGCGTACTATATTCTATGGGTATAACAATAAGTCCACAAGAGTTGTAAAATACTATGTCCATTTAATAGAATAAGAATGATAGGCCTTCCCCTAAGGCTTATGTCTTTTTGTTGTTGTTGTTGTTACCAAAAGGTTTTTTTATTTTACTTTTTAATTAGATATTTTCTTTATTTACATGTCATATAATTTCTCCTTTTCCAGTTTCACCTCCAAAAAACAAACAAATAAACAAACAAAAACAACAAGAACAAACCCCTGTTGTCTCCCCCCTCCCATGTCTGCCCCCCACCCTTTCCCACTTATTGGCCCTGTCATTCCCCTACACTGGGGCACAGAATCATATGGGGATTTTTAATGAACCAAGAATGGCCAGTTGAAGACAGTGAGAAGAACTAGTCATGGTGCTTGAAATGGAGCTAGAAGGATTTAGTTTAGACAGTTCTGCATTGGATGTGCCTTAGGTATCAGTCTGTGCTTGGATCATGCTTGTGTCATGATATATTGGTATGGATGTCGATGGAGGGAGCGGGGCTACAGGGATAAATTTATTATATCCAAGATATCAGATTAAGCTTCCAATGGTGTAGAAAAATAGAAGAGAGACAAGGTCCAGAGCCCGAGCCTCAGGCATAAGTGCCAAGATGAGAAGATACATCAGGAAAAGCAAAGAGGAAAGACCTGAACATTGAAACTAAAGCCGATTAAGCAAATCTTGGAAACCCAGCAGAAAAAACTGGTTTCAAAGATTAGAATGGTCTGGTCCAAATCTTGTTAACTGAATAGGATGAGACTGGGAATGACCATGAACCCAGCAAAGAAGAACCTCTGTCACCTGCAGAGTCGTACAGATGCAGCCTGACTGGGGAAATGTCAAAGAATGGGAAGAGAGCAATTGGAGACAGAAGGTCAGACACTTTTTCAGGGAGTTTTTCTTGATGCGAGACGTCATAAGCCAGGTGTACTAATAGATGTATTTAGAAGTTTGGGAAGGGAAAGGAGGTATAGATTGTTTGGGGAGTGATGAGGAGAGTTAAGAAATTAGGCAAGTATCTCCTCATTGTCGGGTGTATGAAGAACACTCTGAGAGAGACTTTAGTTTCCTGGAGTTACTTGGACTGGGCCTTTGCAAGCCAGTATTTTCAGAGAAAGCCATTTCCTACAGTGCTGAGACAGCAGGAGGAAAGACCAGAAAGGAATAAATGTGCTAAACTGTTGCTGATAGAACAAAAGCAAGCCTTCTGGGCCACCGCAGGTAATTCTCTAGCATCTCTTTCCCTACATTTTCCTCTGGTTCTTGAGTCTTCTCCTTACCTGTGTTGACACGGGCACCTATACTGGGGGTGCATGGGTTTCAGGAAGCAGATCAGTTTTTTGTACCCCATGGTATTTCTCCTCTATCAGTCAGTCTTCCCCATGCTATCTCTAATGAGAAATGAACACATTTCCAGTGACTTACGGTTGACTGGATTCTTCCCTGATATGTGTTGCTGGAGGTCAATTGAATGTGCCTCTGTATATTCTGGCTCTGACTCTGAAGGAAGACTCTACATGTACATCATGCATTGTGCTGTTCTCTGGGCAGAAGGGAAAGAACAACGGCGGAGTCACATGATGCCCACCAGGCTTCTCTCAGGAAGTGGTAATTGTCACTTTTGCTTACATTTTATTATCGACGCTAAGTCCATACCTAAATCTGATGTCAGTGGGATAAGAAAGTGCATGCTTCTTTTTCAGAAGGAAAACAAATAATTTGGAACAATCATATAATTAGCTACAAATTTTTCCAGGTGTAGCAGGAAAAAAAAAATCCTCCTCAAACAATACAATGGGGCAAATTACCTCTTCTCAACCATGATTGACATCTAGCCCTCGGGGGTAACCTCAAGGAGATTAGACACTTCGGATGAATTTCTGGGTATAATTTTACGTCTGGGCCTGAGGGTTATTTAGCTTTAGAATTTAGAAAATACCCTACCTTTAGGGAGTCAAAGCATACATTTCATTACAGATGTTATGGGCATTATAATTGTAAAAGGAGCCATGCCCAATTTTATAAGATACATAATATAAGCAGGAAGAGCAAGTCCCATCTAGACCTGTCATCGGAGATGCTCTTATAGTCTGCCTTCTCAGGACCTACTTAAAAATACTATGAAATAAGAAGCAATAAGAGGAAGGAGCTGTGCTCTCAACTCAGTTAAAGGAAAAAAAAATCCAAATTTGGTAAAGAATTCTTTATTCTTTGTCTACCAGGGGTTTTCATAGCTTAACAAAAAGCTTGGGTGGTTTTCTTCATGATGCTATGCCACCAAGCTTCTGGGTTGATGACTTCCGGTGTCCCGCAGGAAGCAATGATGTGAACGCCTAGCCATGGTCTTATGTCAGTGAGAAAGAAGACTGAGAGCGAAGCCCCTCCCCGACCCCCGACCCCGTGCCCCAGCTGATGCAGCCCAACTCTGCGGGTTTCAGGGCCTCCGTGTTTCCTTCCATTAACACAGAAGTTATAGTTTTATCTTAATGAGCCTTTTTCTCTTTGTTTACGAATATGTGATTGTGGCCACTGACAAAGGACTTGCCAAGAACTTAGCCAGAGTCCAAACTGTGCACTGCTGTGGGGTTTTCTCCTCATAGATTTGTCCAATGACCCAGCTCGGGAGAAAACCGTCAGGTGCTGCGTGGTTCCCAGTGGTAGCTCACTTCCCACCAGCTCACCAGTGGTGCCTCATTAGGATGTTTTTCTTCCTCCCACAAGTTTTTTTTTTTTTTAGTCCACCTCAGCCTCCCACCACAGTGAATTTACTGTCTGTGAAGGGGACTGGGTAGTTGTCCCCTGAGACAGTATTTGGTTTATTTTTAGTGCAGGCAGTTTGGAAAAATGACTTTCTCTCTGTACAAGCACTCCTTTCATTCGGACTCAGAATCCGACACTTCTCACAGTGGACAATCTGTAAGCAGATCGTCCCTGCCTTCATTTTGAAGATGGAAGCATCATCATATCGCAAGGAAAAAGTTACCGGGAGGCGTCATTCGAAAAGTGTTTTCCTTGTGTCTGCTGGCCTCGGATCTGTAGAGATGTTTAGTTGTGTAAAATTGCAAGTTAGTCTGACTAAATTGGGCAGATTGCTAGTAAGATGCCCCACTCCCTCGGTCCCAATTGATCCCCTGAGCAATCCGTACTCCCTAAAAGTGTTATTATTACGATCAGGCTACATGCTCAAAAATTATTTCCCTTGGGAACGCACACCTAACCCAGACAAAAAGATTACTTTTTTTGTATTTGTTGTTTTACTCTTCCAATACCCTTTGTCCCAGCTCTCTTGTTTATTTCCGTCTTCTTACCTTAGGTCTCACCCTTATGTTCGAGTTCCCTGTCCATTGCTAGGTTGAACCATATGAAATTGCCAATATTCCAGAGATTTTTTTTTTTTTTGGACCTATGAGGGTGGTGATGGTTTCATACAGTTGAAGATAACGCAGTTAGAACGAAGTGGTAAATTGGGAAAATTCTCATGCGAAAAAAATGCAAATTTATTGACCAAATCAACTACAACTCGATAACACAAACAGGGTAGAGTGTGTACCCAAGCTTCAACACAATTCTTTGTAACAGGGAGGATAATTAGCATATTAAATGAGAAGTTAATATTTTGGAATACTGGAACAGAATTTCCACTTCTAATAGGAAAAAAAAAATTTAACTGAGATGCACACATGGATGTTAATGCGCCAAGATTCTCTGTGTGCAGAGGCTGTGACCACTACTTGGCATGTGCAATGTGTTCAGATCTCTAGGAAAGCTAACTCCCTCTCTCTCCCTCTCTCTCCCCACCCCCTTCCTCCCCGCTTCTCCCTCTTTTCATGATTAGATTTTCTGAAAAAGTCACATTAACCCATACTCATATTGTCTACATTCTCTCTTATTCATCGTGTCTCCTGTGATCTGGTTTCTATCCCCCAACACATGTGTGTGTATGCATGTATGTATGTATGTATATATGACATATATGTATATCTTTTAACCAAGGCCACTAATGACTTTCATTGAAAAACTCAAAGGAAGCCTTTTTTGCCTTTATCTTCCTTATCTTCCTTACCATGTTGGATAAGATGGCCCCTGGCCTGCTTCTAAATATTTCATATGACTTTGCATGCTTTGTTTCTTGTACTTTATGGATATGCCCCCAATCCAGGTTAGCCTTGGTTAGACACAAAACAAGACCATGCTTTGGTTACTGTGTATCTCAGAGCCCAGGTGAATATAGACGTGGAAGGCCCTTTACTCTGTGGAATCAATGAAACAAGGAACCGCAGAGTTTACAAGCACTCTGCTAGAGTTCTCGCAGATACTTTGTTTCTTTTTGCTTCAGTCTCTACTTTGAGAAGTTCTTTGCGGATTACACCATTTGCATCTTTATTAATGTCTAGCAGTGAAGGGGCCACATTCTTTATGCTTCCATCTCTGCTGCTGCTCCATAGTTGAGTGTGCCCAGTGGTTTTTCTTCTCATGCCTTCTTGGAGCTCTGAGCAGACATACTACACCATGTCTCTTGTTTTTAGTAACCACTGCCTCAGAAGGGAAAACACAGGCATACCCTTTCTTTCCCCCTCCCTGGATGTCTCACTTAGGGGGCCAATAAAGTGCATCCTCCAAACAGCCCTCACTTGTTGCTCACTTGGACATATGACCCGACAAAGGGCAAAACAACCCTAGTTAGGCTCATGACGAACAAAAGAAACAGAAGCAGAGACTGTGACCCACGTGTGTGCTTTATGCAAGTGTAATTTCTGTTGTTTTGGTTGGAAAACAGCTGCAGGTGTCCTCTAATTATAACCCCATTTTCACAAATATCAACTGTCATATTTAATCTGTTATACTCACCATATAGCCCACTGTTACAGCACATTTCTTTCATTATAAATTTAGTAGCAGAATTTCAAATGCTCGAGCTAACATTCAGGCTAGTCAATTAATGCATTATTTACAAGTTAAATGTTATTAAAAACAGGTTCTTAATTTGCTAATGATTTAGTAGACCCAAGGCAATATTCCAATTTTTTTCTTTTCATTGAAAATGGGAGAAGCTTTAGAACAGTTGGGGTAGGAGGGATATGAGGGATATGAGGGATATTTTGGCTCTCTCATCATCCGAATTTCCTTTTGGCTTTCTTCTTTATTGTGTGTCGGTTTGGAGGCCTTTGTTAGCTGCATCCTATTGGAGAAGAAAGACTTACAAAATGCAAACAGCACAGATGCCATTGTGGAGGGGAGGTTCTGGAAAAGTCACCAGGCAGTTTGTAAGGACACAGTGTATTTCGATAAACCACCAATGGAACTGCACAGCAGGGCACAGAAGGTCAGAAGTCAAGGAGATTAAACGTCATTAGCAGCCCACCATTGTCCAGTTCCACAAACAGAATATGTGTCTTTTTACATATGCTGTGAAAAATGTCCTTTCTGGGGGTCCTGGGGTCTCAGAATAATTACCATGCTCTGGATTGTGTTTTGTTGTTGTTGTTTTAGTTTTCTTCTTCTTTGTTGTTTGACCCCAGATTGTTCTCCATGCATCCTTCATGTATCTTGCTCCACAGTGAACTCCTGACTCGTGGAAGAGGACCTGGGGAGTGCCGTGGTGGGTGGATGGGCTCTCATGTACCACGGATCCAGTTGCCCTGTGTAACAGTCTCTGCGGAGCTTCTCTTGACCAGGACTCTGACCTTTAACCTCGTGGCTTTCCTCTGCCTCCTTTTAATTTCTCAAGAACTCAAGGCCCATGCTCTTAATGGCATTGTGTCAGTACTAGGTCTGTCCCACAGCTGTCACCCTGTTCTCTTGAGTGGAGAGATTTATTGTACAGATTTAAGGTCTTCATCCGACACGCTGCTTTGATACACATGCCAGCTGACGTGGTCACCAGAATCAAGCAGATGAGCATGTCCATACCGAACACTGTTTGCTTCTTTCTCCTTCCCCCATTTCCTCTCTTCTCTTCCTCTTTCTTTCATTGCAATGACAATCATTAAAATCTATTTTCCTGTTCTAATTCTTCTCTGAGTTTGGCACTGTTCTAATTTTGAGACTGAGTCTTATTTGTAGTTGGCCTTAAATTCCTGGTTTTCCTGCCTCAGTCTTTAAAATCCTGAGATTTACAGGCAGAGGTTATCATGCTTGGCCTTCTCTGAGGTTTTATGGGTCTTTTTATTTGTGTTTTGCAATGTATATACATACATGCTTTTCACACACACACACACACACACACACGGACACATAGACACATGTTATAAGATATGGAGTGAAACAACAGTAGCACAAATCTTTTGAGTATTAGTAGTGGGACCTGAGTAAGTTCTCTCCACTCCCACTTCAGAAAACTCACCCTTCTGTCTGCTCACTTTCCCTCTTGTTCAAGGTCTACTATAACTGAAGCTGAACCTGAGTCTCATTGCCTCTGGTTCCCAAGAATAGGGACTAAAAATGTGTGCTACCATGTCTGTCTTTCCCATTTCCTAAATGGAGACAGACTCTCCTCACTTACTTAATTGTAAGAATCAGTAAGATTATATATTCTTGTGAAAAGTTTAGTTAAATGGTAGGACCCAAAATATGCCTGTTGTTGTTGCCATAATGAAGTAAAATCTTTTCATCTATTTTTCTGTCTATCTGTCTATCTATCTAATCTATCTATTTTCACCATCATATCTATCATCTATCTTCTATTTATCGATCTATCTTCTATCCTTCCCTCTCTCCTTCTCTCTTTATCTGTTGAACTATCTATCTGCATAGTTCCAGGCTTGTGTTTGGCACTCAAAAATCTTAATTCCCTTTGGCAACCAATAAATAGGTCATAAGCATTTCTTGTTTCAAATTACATCCAGAACACAATTTTCTCAAGGACAAGGGCTAAGCGCCTTTCCCCTGGCTGTCTTGTTTGTGTAGAATGTGGATGAGTGCTGGGTCCTCCATGTTCTAGGAGCTATTGTATCTCTTGGCAAATACCCTCTTCCCCCATCGACTACCCATATAATGAAACTCTGGAGTTTTTATTCTTCCTCTTTCCAGCCTGGAATATTACCTTTCAAAGCAAATTATTGGCACACAAGCCTTAATTCAGGAGGAACTAAGACAAAGATAAACAGATTTAGAACAATAGACAAAAATAAGATATTAAACAGGGTGTAGAGGTTCCAATAATGGAGTGTATTCATTCACTGGGTAAACATACTGAATACATTTGGTACCTGGTTTGTACTATACACTCTCAGATGATGGGAGGTAGTGATCCAAATGGACCAGGTCCTACTCTTCTACATCTTCCTCTTTACCATAGGGAAGATGTGTGAAAGGAAACAAGTCAGCATGCAAAACTATGGCAAGGATCTATAAGACTTTAAAGATAAAAATGACAAGGAAATGGTTGGACTGAGAAGGATGTAGCACTGCCCTGGAAGGCGAGGCTTAAAACAGCAAGAGTAGAATAACCTGCCTGATCTACTTCCTTCTTCTGGAGTGATGGCTAAACAAACCAAAAAACTAAAAGACCAAAACAAAAACAAAAACAAAAACCCTGTGCTAGCTTCAGGTAGCCTGGAGATAGATTTATAAACACGACTGGATTATAATCCTAGTTAGAGAAATGGGCTGTAGGGGTTTCTGAGGGTGTGATCACCTAGGCAGAGTTTCTGGGCTCTTCAGAAATAGCTCTTAAAACTGGTGTCTGCCTTCAGCTCCTATGCAAGGCTGCTTCATCCATATATCCTTCATTCTCCAGCTTCTTTCTTCTCTTGTCCAAGATGTCTTCTTTTTCTTCCCAACTTCTCATATAAAAAGAGAATCTTTATAAGATATAGAACATGCTTTATCTAATTTGATTGTCATCCAGTCTTGACCACCAAGCAATCACCTTCTTTATTCATAGCCATTTGGTTGTTGTAGTAGAGTTGGGACTCAAGGTCAGCCCCTGCCATCCTTACCGAGGGAGGTTAGCTGACTCATACAGACTTATGACTTTATGGAGATTCTCACCATCACACCCTTCTGATCAGTGCCAGGTCAGATTACCCTTGGTCCAGAAGCTTAGCTCTGAATGGTCTGAAGACAATCAACTCCATCAAGAGAACCTGCATGAACAGGTCCCGTCTGTTGTATCTTAACTTAGCCCATTTGTTCTACTATTGGCTATGTGAATTTCTCATTGCTATCTTAGAGGTAACTATGATCTGACTGTGAACTGTTGCCACAGCCTCATATACTTGAATACTTGGTCTCCAGCTGATGCCTGTCCTAGGAGGTATGGAACATTTAGGTCACAGTTACTGATTGGCCAACACAGGCCATTGAGGGGCAGGCATTTGAGAGTTACAGTCCAACCTGTCTTTGGGTCCTGGTCTTTGCTTCCTGATCCACAAACTGTAAGGAGTTGTTACTAGAAGTTCCTGGTACAATGGATGGCAGTGCTCTATCTGGGGTTGTGTAGCACTTTCCTCTGAATTGAAACATTCAGGATCATCATTAAGATTCAGGGAGTTCTAAAGGGAAGGTTGCTAAGACTTAGGAACCAAACAACTCAGAAGTCTCAGGAAGTTCCTGAAACTCACTATATGCAAAAAGTCCCTCCCTTCTCTAGGTAATTTGAACAATAAGGGCTACTGAAAAGACTGAGCTACATGTTGCCTGTAAAACATCAGAAAACATCAGAGTTCCAGCTTTGTTTAGTAGTCAATCTTGTTAAGGTGGACTTTTTGGTGTTTGGACTGATTTTGAGTCATTCCTGACCTGTATGTAGCATGTATGTAACCCTTCACCTATAAATTCATTGCTTTACCAAGTTTGAATCTGGTGTAATTGTTACTTTGATCTGTCGTCCAATTACCTATTTGGGGTAAATAGAGACCTGTGTCATGCCTCTCAGGGAACATATTACATAACAGATGGACGATTATGTCCTGAAAATGAGACAATATAGACACATTCCCTACAGGGATTTGATCAAAAATATGTAATTTTAAGATTAATATTAAGTTAAAAATAGCATGCTATTATAAATGTTCATTTGTTGTTAAGAATGTACTGAAGCAGTTGATACTGAATACTCCTTCTTTCTTGAGGAAACTCCAGGTGAAATCTGGTCTAACCCTCCTAATCCATCCCCCTATTGGGACTTTTTATTTCTTTCAGAACATCCTCTGTGGTTCTGAATCTCTCCATGACTCCTTCACTCAGTGATAGGGAAGGGGACGGCACTCACAGGCCCACTCTCCTGTGGGATGAACGTTCACTGTAGAATATATGGTGCAGGGTCAGAGCTTCCTGTGGGTTTGGAGTTAGAAACTGTGTAGTTTTGAAATGTTTAGACCCAGTATTCCAGAGAGCATATAAGGTAAGCTAGTGTACTTTGAATGAATGGCTCTTAACTTTGGGAAATAACATAGGATGAGTGTTCACATAAGGCAGTTTCTCCTTGACACATAGTCTAACAATGCTTAGGACTCTGATTTGTGTGTGTGTGTGTGTGTGTGTGTGTGTGTGTGTGTGTGTGCTGTATAGAGTTACTCCAACTAAGATTCTTTAGTCCTTGCGAAAAGTAGGTAAGGTATTTTCAAATTCCATTTAATGATTTCTACTTCACCTTCAGAACACCACCACCACTTTGCAATTATTTAATAAATTAGTTGTAATGATTTGTTCAACATGTAAGAATTATACAAGGAAATCTTGGAACCTAGCAGACCTGGAATTGGTTCCTGACTCCTGATGGCTTGTGTTCCATGACTCTGAGCAGGTGTCTTCCATGGCTGTGAAGGCTGTGCAACAGTAGCATTGTCTTTGTGTGGTTGTTTGGGATTTTAAAGGTGTACTATCGACAGAGGTCTGTGAGATGCTTGAGTAAGGTCAGTGTTCCATGTCTGTTAGATCATGCTCTTGTTCTGTAACATTACATGAGAGAGTATATGCGTGTTGCAGGCATGGTCTTTCTTCTCTTGTTAGTTCTTCTGTCATTGGTAATAATGACCCCCTTTGCTCTCAACTCTCCCAATTGTTGAAACGTTCAGAAACGGAGAATGGATTCGGTGGTTGCCCAGGGCTGGGGGCAGGAGAGAATGAAGGCACAGAGTAGCCATGTTCCAGGAAAAGAAATGCCAGAGATTTCTGTAGTGAAGGAGCTGTCAGTGTCATGACTGTGGGGTGAGTACATGAATTGACATGATTAAAAAATTGCAGAAGATCAAACATATACACAGATGAGTGCAAGCTACACCTAGAAACCCTGAAGAAGATTTAGGGGTGCACTCACGTCTCTACTAGGTTGTGATACTGCACTAGTGTTTGGGGGTGACGTTAGTATTTGAGAAACTGGGAAAGAAACCCAAGATCTCTCTATTACAGTTCCATGTGAGTTTATAAGGAACTAAGAATAAGTGGTTTAATCAGAAAAAGATATCATGGTTTCAGTGGTACATGATCTTGACAACAACAAGGCTTGCTGTTCCTCTTCAGCCAAGTCTCCTTCTGCAATGAACTGCCACTGCCTTCTGGGAGAGTTCTCTTTTCTTGGTTCTTTTTTTTTAAATTTCATAATTCTTACTTCTCCTTGGCATCTTTTGTTTACTTGTTTATTTGCTCAGTAGCTGTCGATCGAGGCAACCGGACACCATGTTTGTGCTCTCAGAGCAAAGACAAGAAGGAAGTGAGAGTTGGAACCATTGACCAACTTATTTATTGTCTGTTCCTTCCACAGGAATAAAAGCTTTGTGAAAGGACTTAAGGCCTGAAAAGACTTTGTCTTCCTAGTGCTAGGACAAGCCAAGCTCTTACATGTATTTTCTAGGTAATGTCTAAACTGATTGCTGGAGGTGGCAACTAAGGTTTGTGTCTTGTTATCCTTCTTATCCTTAGCATATTGCCTTGTACATTCAAAATGTTTAACAAGTGTTGGTTACTTCAGAGCTGTCCAATCTTTGACCTGTTCTGGGCCACATTACCTTTTACCAAGTAAAACACTCGAGACTCACACAATTTAGTTTTAAAAAAATCCTCACCCTACCCCCCTGCACCCTCAAACCCCCCTGCATAAGGGGTCACACTCATAGCTTTCTTAGGCTGGCCAAAGGTTGGATATACCCACTTGGTAAGACTGCTGTCCATGGATCCCTGCAGTTGTTTATAATAGACAATGATTGTTACTGAGGGCATAGGCTGACTTGGTTAGTTTGATGTCATGTCTGTAGCTCTTCATTTGGGCAAGTCCTTGGAACATAAGCCAGCCAATAACCTTATTGATCACGTAAGTTTGGAACTGGAGACCAAGGCCCACAGATGCTCAGTGACTTAGGAATGGTCCGAAGGCAGGAGGGAGCACAGCTGGAGGCTTCACCTTGACTTTCTAATTCTCAGATTGTTGTAGTTTGTGATTATTAAACTGCATGTAACTGCCGTGGGGTGTCCCACTTGGCCATAAGCCTCACTGTTACCTGCTGGCCACTTCCTCATTTGCCCACAGAGGTCCATGTTGGGGTGCCAAATCTCCTGAGTGACAGATGAGCAGGTTAGGTTGAATTGTCGACACACCCACTTCCTAGAGGACCCCTCGTCCAGTCCTCCAGACGCCATAGCACCAGGAGACATTGTCCTGAGAACAGAGTGGAAGGGAATGCTTCCTTTTGGCCACCATTGACTTTGTCAGACAACAGTGCCATTCAGTTTGAAAAACTCCACTGGGAAGTCGCAGGCTTTAAAAACCAATTTGGTGTTTATTCAACTTTGCAATCACTTCTATGTTCTATGTGTGTTTCACACACCGTGAAACGACGCTACACTGTGCAATTGAATTAGTTGTACAGTGACTCAAAGGCACTAAACAATGACTTTGATATTTTAAGTACTGACTAGGAGGGATTTTTTAATTCCTTCCTCATAATGAAAGCAACAACAACAAAAAAACCCCTTCAGTTACACAACCCTGGAATACTTACTCTTTTCTATTCTGGGTGGACCCCACTGAGACAGAAAAAAAAAAA
>JADRCC010325053.1:7579-20145 GCA_019843855.1 Hylomyscus alleni | reverse complement strand
TTTTTTTTTTTTTTTTTGAGGATGGGGCAACATTTTCCATAGAAATGGAAGGCAAGGAAGTAAGCCAAGAGTAGAAAGAGTAGAGTGCAGAAGACTGACATCTTTCAGATAGAGGTGATGCACAAAGCCTCCATCCCAAGATGAGAGGCTGTCTTCTGAGTCCCCACATTGGCCTGAGCAATTCTGAAAAAGCTCATGAGGTCCAAAGCTGGCTATTGGTTCTTGTTACAAGAGTGTCGGGATATTCATCTGCATCCCATGTCTGTCATTTTGTCATCAGGAGCATGGGAGTCAGGTATTGTTCTCAGCACCCATGACATATGCACACAGACAGAGGCATCCGTGGGCTCCGATAAAGCCTAGAGGCTTGTTTTCTGTTTCTCAGTCTCCACTGTGCTACAGAACCCTACTAGGTCGGTGGTAGCCACTGTGATGGCACTTTGACAAGTATGTTACCTCAGTCACTTCAGGAGACAGGCACATGGGGACGGATGGAGTTTTATACCTTTGGTCAGCTCCTCCTGCTCTATCTCATCACTTGCGTCAGGGTGTTATAATGGTTGAATGTCTGTCTATCTTTGAGATCAGAGACCACAGAGAGTTTCCTTTGACCTCATTGCCAGCACCTTGGCAATGTGCTTAAGGCTTGGCTTGTTTAGGTACTTGACAAATGTTTGACAAAGTAAGGGGAGGAAGGGAGAACGCTAAGGGGGAAGCCCAAGGTGAGTGACCCCAGCACTCAATTAACTTGCACTGGCCAGAACCAGGGCACCTACCTGCCTGGATGATTATGGCGCTCTTCTCTCTCTTCTCTTTGGCTCTCTTGTATCTCCTCGCTCCAAGCCAGCCCTTGGTATATGCCTGCAGCATGACCACCCGGCCCATGACTTCTCGAAGAAGCAAATTTAATTGCTCGACATGGTAATATTTGAGGAAAACCTGAAAGGAACATTGCTTTAGCATTACTTTTGAGCTTCTCAACAAAAACGTGACTCCACTCCAGCCTATTGCAAATATTAAAGTCATTTTCTAAGTAAAGTTCATAGTGATTTAACTTAGGCATACAGTGTATCCCCTGTCTAAAATGAGGGTTCAGGGTTTAGACAATCCCCCAGGTGCTGTCTGGGACTGCCTCTCACCAGCCAGGGGTTCTATTTTCTCAGACCAGTTCTGCCCTCATTGCTCCTCATAGCCTGTGATAGAGGTCCTCAGGACCAATCTGAAGTCAGCTGATGGGATGGAGCCCAGGAGACCTGCATGATCCCCAGCGATTCAATTTCTATAGAGGAAATCTACAGGCAGACTGAAACTGGCCTTGAACAATTAACCATAAAACCCTGGGCTCCTAAAGGGGCATGATGTTTCCTCAAATGAAAAGCTACACGTGATGAAACTAAAATCAGAGTATGCAATAAACAGCCCACTTCTAACACAAAAGTGAGCAAAACTCTAAAGGGAACTCTGATACTGATACTGTGATTTATGTGTTAGCATGTGCGCTAGATCATCAAGTATAGAAAGGGGGATCTGTTAAAGTGCATTCAAAGATCCCTTTCTAGAGATGCTAAATGGTTCTCAAATTATAGAAAAACATACAAACCCTCCACCTCTGGCGTGTGCACCCCCACCCCCCAGACTTCTGAGTTAAGGCCAGCAAAGACTATCTTGAGGTTGGAGTCTTGCCTGCTATGGTATGCCAGGTACAAAGCCACTTTTGCTAGCTGTCAGTGACAGGAAAGCATCCCAGGTGACAGTCGGAATTATAAAGAGAGAGAGAGCTACCTTTGTTTTCCCCAGGACCCAGTGATCTAATCTGGACTTTTCCAAGATAGCAACACAGCTCTCTTTGTTAGCAGGAGGTGTTTGATGTGCTCGGAATGCCAAGTAATAATACCTACAGAACAAAAGAAGAGAACAAAGCATCTTCAATTCTCTTTCCACCTAATAGAGAATTGCTCAGGGCCCACTGGTAAGTCTCCATTTTTCCTAGCCACCACTAATAGTCCAGTAAATAGCTAATGATACACAATTTATACATCATTTCTTTGATTTCCCCTACATTCATATTTTTCTTTTAATGTTATTTTTCTAACCCATATTCGATGTCTGCTTTGTGGGTTTTGTATGCAAAATCAAAATACCTGCTCCTGTTAGATAGCTGCTCTTGTCGGTGCCCTACTTGTACATGTTAGGATTACTGTCAGAATATTCTAAAGTCCATTGCATGTATTTGTACTGGGCTTTGAAAAGTCCCATCTGAGGTACGGTGTTGCCGGCGGCTGATTCTTTTTTTTTTTTTTTTTTGAGACAGGGTTTCTCTGTGTAGCCCTGGCTGTCCTGGAACTCACTCTGTAGACCAGGCTGGCCTCGAACTCTGAAATCCGCCTGCCTCTGCCTCCCAAGTGCTGGGATTAAAGGCGTGCGCCGCCACCACCCAGCTGGTGGCTGATTCTTATGCTTCTATCTGGAGAGGCATGTCCTCTTCATGCAGTCCCTATTAGCACGTGTTTTCCCAAATAATTTCATTTTTATGACTGTCCAAACTTTAAGAAGAAAGGGTTTCTGGGTAGAGTCAAAAAGTACCACTGTAGAAAAGACAAAGTCTCCCCTACTGGCTTATCACCAGGTTTGTGGCTATGGCCTCAGTAACACAAGACGGAGCAACAAGAGAAAGGCGCACACATTTACTTAGTGTCGGCTTTCTATGATGCAGGAGCCTCCATTCACAAGGACATGGCATCCTAAGACACAGTCACACTTGAATATTTTTATGCCAAGTTTGGTGAGATGGTGGAGACAGATGACTGAACAGGAGGGCGCAGCCTCATGACAGCAAAGGACCTGGGAAGGCTGAGTGCTCAGGTTTTCCTGAGTCCCTGTGTCCTTAGAGAGCAGGATATCCCTCTCCTCTGAGATCATAATAAGGTCTTACAACAGATTTAGGGAAAGTCTCATTTGTCCTAATTGCAATCTGTCTCCTTAAGGAACAGCAGGGCAAGGTCACAATGACCTTCCTCATTCCATTTGCTCAGATGATGAGATGCCACACTTTGGAGTAACATGTCCCAATTTTTATCACTGCCGAGAGAATTTTCCTCCTCCTCCTCTTCCTCCTCCTCCTCTTCTTCCTCCTCTTCCTCCTCTCCCTTCTCCTTCTCCCCCTCCTCCTTTCCCTTCTCCATCTCCTCCTCCTCTTCCTCCTCCTCCTCTTCCTCCTTTCCCTTCTCCATCTCCTCCTCTTCTTCCTCCTCTTCTTCCTCCTCCTCCTCCTCCTTTTCCTCCTCTTTCTCTTCCTCCTCTTCCTCCTCTCCCTTCTCCTTCTCCCTCTCCTCCTTTCCCTTCTCCATCTCCTCCTCCTCTTCCTCTCCCTTCTCCTTCTCCTCCCTCTCATCCTCCTCCTCCCCTCCCTCCTCCCCCTTCTTCTTCTCCTCACCCCCTCACTCTCCCCTCCTCCTCCACCCAGGACCTTGCACATGTAGCACAGGCTCTCCCACTGAGGAATAGCCCCAGATCTTCCTTCCCTTTTCCTATCCTCATTTCCATAAAGTTACCTGACTATATTCTCCTTTCAGAAAATGTTACCTTAGTTTTTCCCCTCAGGACAACTTTCAAGGTTCCTTTTTCTGCTCTTTGTTGCCCTCTATAATTAAACTCAACCTTTTCAAAACTTGAGAATAAACTAAATTTCCTTGTCAGAGGAATTTTTTTTTCTCCATTCCCCAAACATTTCCAATCTGCTATTAAAACATTTCTTTAAAATACAGACCTGGTTTGACTTGTACAAGATCATTAAAATATGAAACCTATTTCTTTTTCCTGTCATATAGACCCTTACCTTCATATTTGTAGAAAAATAAACATACCTGATGCATACTTAAGTCAACTTATTACTGTGCTATGAGACTATTTTACAGGTAAGGTATGAGGCCATATTTGATGGAAACATTTGCATTCAGAGGGAGTCAGAGACAGCTTCCACCTGTGGAGAAGAGGCAGTGCTCCCAGAGTTCCTAAGTGCTGGCAGATTGTCAGCTAAGCCCAGGATCCTGCTCAGTTGAAGAAGGGGCTTCTGGGAGCTGGGCCTGGGCCTCTGATAGTTCAGGCAGCTGGGACATCACTCCATCTTCAGCTTCAGCTTCTCCAGGGCTATCACTGAGCCATGGCTTCTCTCTCAGCTTTGACCGCAGCAGAAAGACTGTGCCTTGGTGTCCACAGAGATGGTGGGAATTGGTGGCAAGTTTACACGAGGGGGTGGAGCTTAAAGTGTGAGAGTCCATGGAAAAGTAAGGGTTTTCTAGATTCTTCAGCCCAGTGATTCACCACACTGGGTGTTCAGCAGCTCAGAAACCCAGGCTTGCTTAAGATATCACATGAGACTAGTGATAACAGAACAGTTATAGGAAACCTAAGGAGTAAAGAGCAATTTGCAAAGCTGAATACAATGCAAGACAGGGTCTCCGGTTTCCATTCAAGGGTTTCTCTTTCTTTTTTAAGGAACCTATGAATGTTTCTTAGGCAGAATGTTTCTAAACTTACATAAATATTAGGATTTAAGCCACATTTCTTCCTTTATTGTGATGATAATGTTCATATTTGGCAATAGCACAGACAAGAGGTAAACATTCAAGAGACACACACCATAGAAGGTAATTGACCCCTCTACTGAGCCACAGCAGCATAAGGCAGGTAGGTCTTCTATGGAGTAAGTTAGAGTTTTATACTCACTCAAGCAGGTGCTGTGATGAAAACCATGCTGAGCCCCCGTGGGTTTCAGTAGAAAGACAGCAGACATGGGACCTGCCATCTTCTTCCTAAAGCAACTTGATGAGTTGAACAAGCAAAAGGGACTCACGAGCAAAACGCTGAGAATAGATTTCTGCTTTGAGGGTGTAGACACTTGAGGGGTTGCCAAAACCAGTTAGTTCTTCCTGGATGCAAATTGCCTCTGATAAATAAGAAGTGCCTCATAGTCTTGAGTCTAAGTGCTAAGAGTTAGACCATCTCTGCTTGACTGTGAACATTTCTGGATTCTCACCAATGGAAAAAGGAACCGTAGATGTGGGGCTTAAGACTATGAGAATCTGGTATACACTACACCAGCTATGTTAGAAAGTGTTCTTGGGCTGGAGAGATGGCTCCGCAGTTAAGAGTGCATGCTACTCTTACAGAAGACCCGCATTCAAATTCCCAGCACTGTGTCAAAGAGCTCACAACTGCCTGTAACTCCACTCCAGATACCTTCTTCTGGCACCCATAGGCATATATGTACTCATGGGCACCTATATGCACATATCAATAAAAGTTTAAAAAAATGAAATTTTTTTTAAAGAAATTGCTCTGAATGAATAAATATGACCCTTCAAGGATGGATCAAGAATAAAGGTCAAAGGGTCCACAAGAATTTCTCTGAGGGAGCAGGCAGGAAAGATCTAAAGACCAGGTGGAGGGGTAGAAAAGTCTGAGGGGCCACCTGGAAGAGATGAAGAGAAAGGAGGCCTGGCTCTCTCTATACAGCATCTGCATGATCCATGAGCAACTGGACTACAAAGGAGAAGAAATATGGGCAGTTTGGGAATCTTCTGAGAGTTCCTGACCAGCAAGGACATTTTTTCTTCCTATATAAAGAAGCAACTGAGTCCATCTACATACAACCTGGACAGAACTGCTAGAACTGATTAGAGTCTGCTAATCAGACTTCAGACACTACCATGTGTGGAACGAACAACCAGGGCAGCTAGAATCTGTAGGACAGAGTACTCTAGAGGGCTAAAGAGAATCCTGGAGCATGGTGGAATTTTCCTCAAGTATTCATCAGAGCTCAGATTGGCACTTACATGGGAGCTAAGTATCCAGGATCTAGGGAAGACTTGGTATGGTGACAGGCTGGACCTGCCTTCACACAGTGCTGGCAACAGCACCTGCTTCTACCAACCAGACTGGTTGACTAATTCATGGGACAGTGGCCAGAACTCAGAGGGTCTTGCTGTGCCAGTGAGAAAATAAATAATCATAAACAAGGATATCCGAAAAACTAAAGAGTAAGTACTCAAAAGAACAACAGTGTTCCAAGTTATTTAACTGTGTCCAAGGATCAATCACAAAACATAGAAAACTGTCAGTATTTGGCATCAGGATGATTAGTCACGAAGGAAGATATGACCTGTGGTAAGAGGATTAGTGTTGAGTTTCCAGCACCCACATGGTGGCTCACAACCTCTGTAACTCTAGCTCCAGGATTGCTGACACCCTCCTCTGACCTCTGCATGCACCTAACGCACAGACATACATGTGGACCAAATGTTCATACTCATAAAATAGTAAAATAAGTCTACATTTTTTTAAAAGAACAAAGAATATTAAAAGTTGTTTTAATACTACTTCAAATGTTCAAAAAGTTATGAAGAGACATAAAAAGTAATTTTTAAAAAACACTTAAAATAACTTTTAGGAGTCAGAACTACAGAGTCTGAGATGACAATCATACAGAGTGAGCTTAGCAACAGGGGAGTTATCAGATAGCAAGATGACTGAACTTAAGACCTGACAGCGACACCGTGCAAAAGGAAACAGAGGGGTGCGACAGCCAGTGAAGACGCTGCACAAAAACACAGGCAAAAGAGGCTATTTAATACGTACACATAAAAGCGGGCACAAGGCAACAAGATGGTGGACAAGGAGAAAAAGAAGAAGGAAAGAATTTTGGACTTGTCTAAGTACATTGATAAGGCCATCCAAGTGAAGTTCCAGGGGATCCGGGAAGCTAGCAGTATCCTGGTGCTAGACAGAACCATTGAGTACACGTGAGACCCTGATGACCAGTACAAGCTGATGGAGGACAAGAGGCAGCTGGGGCTCATAGTGGGTCGTGGCACCTCAGTGGTGCTTATCTGCCTGCAAGATGGCACGGAAGCCATCCCCAACACTTTTGAGCAACAGCAGGACACTTAGCAGCCAATGAAGGGTGGCCTGGCCAGGGACTCCCTTGGGTGGGGTGAACTTCTGTTTGGTGTTTTGGGCTTTTGCTTTTGTTTTGTTTTGTTTTGTTTTGTTTTTTTAGTAAAATTGCTCACATGGGAAAAAAAAAGACATAAAAGCTAAAAGAACTTATCCCTAGTGATCTTTACCAAAAGAAATGCTAGAGGGAGTCCGTTAAAACATTTCCAGGAAATGATAATTCCAGATGGGAGTGCCAATCTATCAGAAGGGCTGACGGCATAGTACGAGAGCTATCTAATGGTAAATATCCCACATGCATTTCTTATGACTTAAATGTCTCTACCATATTCTTGACTGAGCAAAAGTAATAGTAATAGATCAGGTTTATAATACACAGAGACATGAAATATAAGACAAGCATAGCATAAAGGTCAGATGAAAAGAAACTGAAGTGGATTATCACAAGAGTCTTATGCCACATGTTGATTTAAGATAGGCTAAGAAAAATTAAAGATGTGTGACATAAATCAAAGGGGAAGCCCCTAAAATAGCCAAGCAAAGAGCTACAAGTAACAGATCAACAAAGGAGATAAAATGAAACCGTACATAATGGTCAATAAATCTCGAAGAAGGGGAAGGAGGAGACAGTGATGTCATCCGCAGAGATCAGATGTGAGTAATAAAAACCATGTAGCAAAATGTCAGACTAAAACTAACCATAGGAGTAAGAATGCTAAAGCGGACATTTTAAACTTCCCTACATACACGAATATACACACACACACATACAAGCATACACATACACGTACACAC
The DNA here is from genome assembly GCA_019843855.1 of Hylomyscus alleni. Classification (NCBI taxonomy): domain Eukaryota; kingdom Metazoa; phylum Chordata; class Mammalia; order Rodentia; family Muridae; genus Hylomyscus; species Hylomyscus alleni. Next base: position 12,396 of record JADRCC010325053.1, on the reverse strand, counting down.
ACGCACATACACATGCACATATACACACACACATACACAGGCATGCACATACATTCACACTCACACGCACACACACACACACACACACACACACACACACACAGTGGCTACATACCACATACACATATCCATTCTGTGCCTCTGATGAGCCCCACCTGTGTTTGTGGCTGGCCTTTAGACAGAGAGCACTGTGATCAGCTTCTTATGATTCCATGACAGGTAGAAACCCAAGAAAGGACAGGCTGTGGTTGGGTGACACCTTTCCCATTATCAATTCTTCTTCTTTGGGTAGAAGGAGAATTCCGGCTAACAGAGAAGAGAGGTCTCTGAACTGCCTGCAGAGATTGGGATAACAGTCCAACCGTCCCTCTGCACGGACACAGCAGAGCTTTCCTGCCCTGTTCAATGACCCAGTGCTCCTAGGGACTAGATCCTGGAGGGAGCTTAGGTATTCATTTGTGTGTATGTATATTGGTATGTATTAATATACATATCTTTATATCTATAAATACACTTTTTATATGCCACATATACACACATCTATCATCTGTCTGTCAGCCTGCCTTTGAAACGAGGAGGAAGGCAGAAAGAAGCTTGCCTCACATTTGGGGATGTTGAGGGAGATCTGAGACCCATTCTACTCAAGGCAAATGCAGGCAGGCCTCTGCTCCTATCACATTTGTCTCTGGATCCCATGCCCCCCACAGCAGGGTCTGATTCTCTAACTGGCACCTGTGATGCCCCAGCAGTGTATGCCTCTGGCAAACTGGATTACAAGGCTTTTTGCCAATGGTGTTGATCTCCTAGGGTCGAGCACCAGCCGTGAGGCTCCCTCCATGCTAAGGCATCTAACAGCATTTGGCCTGGGGTATGAAAGTCATTTGTTTCCCAGTGGAAGTCTGTACATGTTGTCTGTCTAAACCCTGGGTTCTAGCCTTGTTTGTCCTCTCTGAGCTACTCAGCAATTCGTTCTAAAGGGATGGAGCTGGCAGAGGGCTTGCTTAGTATGAGCAAGGCCCTGGATTCTGACTTCAGCACTGCTGAATGGCAGCTCCCGATAAATGCATAATAAATTCTGCAGAGTCTGGTGGTACTTTAATTGATTTCTTCCCCACTATGGAAAGCCAGTATTGTCTCTGGTTATTCTTCATCTCAACATTCCGTTACTTCGCAGAAGCCCTGCTCTTCTGACCTTTCTTAGGAACAGATATTTCCTATGCCCGGTTCTCTCTTTTCACAGAAAGTAAATACTTTTAACATATTCATCCTTGTTTCTGTATTCCATTCATGATTTTGTCTTCTTCTGTGCATCATCTTCTAAAGAGATAAATACAGAATGCAAACACCCAGGCCAGAGGCGCTTAACCAAGAGGCACGTACATACACGTTTTAAGTCAGGCAGTCCTTGCACCTAGTCTGATGACACTGGGCAGCACTGACAAGCTTAGTGAGCCTCAAACTATGTATGACACCTTCCTACTAATAATTTTCAAAAGTATACTATCAGATTATAGAATATTTCAATTCTATGCTGGGCGATTGGTGGCACACACCTTAATCCCAGCATTAGGGAGGCAGAGGCAGGTGGATCTCTAAGTTCACGGCCATCCCGGTCTGCAGAGTCCCCAGACAGCTAGGGCTACACAGAAATACCCAGTCTTGGAAAACAAAAGAAAGAGTATGTCCATACTATACTTTACCAACAAAGCCAGAGTGTTTCCCAAAGGCCACACCATTGTATACTACCACTTGAATGTCTCTTATCCCTCTCCATCCATGACAGTCCGAGGGGTCAGTTAACTTACTGAAGACCACCAACATATATATCAAACAATGCAGTTGCCCCTCAGTATCCGTGGAGATTGGTCCCAAGAGTCCCAGATCCACAGTGGCTCAAGGAAAAAGTCTTCATATACTCAGTACAGATGTGAAGTTTCAAACAACATTGTCAAGACAAGTTGGTCAACTCTGTTGATGCAGAGCCCATGATATGAGAACTGACTACTGAATTGGGCTCTTAATTTGCATTTCTTTCTTAAAAGAATGTCTTTATATTAGTATTTTATTATTGTTTTGTTTGTGTATATGTGTGTTTGGGTACATATATGCCAAGGTGTATCTGTGGAGGTCAAAGTTCACCTTGTGAGGGGTTCAGCTGGGTCATTTTAAAATTTGTTTACCCACATTGCCTCAATGAATTATTTCCTATATTATGTCATTTTCTTATTGCAATTGCTTATTCATAAATAAGATTTTTTTGCATGCTGTAGTTCAGTTATTTTCTATAGATTCTTGTAGTTGAGGGTCAGTCTTTAAAGTAGTAGGTCTGGGAGGTGGTAAAGATTTTAAGAGATGGGGACCACTGGAAAAATTTTAGATCATTGGAAGCCTTCTGGAATAGACGATTACAAAAGCCTGAGTCTGAGGCCTTTGCCTCTGATTTCCTGGTTCAAGATGTGAGATATATCCCTGCTGTGTTCATCGCTCTAGTGGGCTGATCTCTTGCTAGTGCCAAATAATGATGTAAATAAACTTCTTTTCTTTATAAGCTTCCTGCCTTGGGTATTTTGTTACAGCAATGAAAAAGCTGATTAATACACGTAGGATCCAACTGGTAGAGGTGCTAAATGGCATGAATAAGCAAAGTAGACAACTTCCCTCCTCCTCGTGAAGGACATCAATTTGGGTAAGGATACATGCTATGAAGAATAATAAACCAAAGTGGTCGGGGCGGGGGATGGGGGAGTCTGAGTATACTTAGGGATATTTTAGCAAGCAACAGTAAGCAATCAGGATAGCCAGGTGATTCCAACCGTAGCATGATATCAGATGTTGAAGGAGCTGGAGACATTGAGCTTAGAAACAAAAAGCGATGTCTCTTAAAGAGTCACACACAGACCACCTACATCGGCACCCTCTGGAGGCTTTTAAAAGGTGCAGTCTTCCAAGATCTACTGGGGATGCTTCTGACACAATGGAACTCTCTAGGGTTGGCCTCAGGGATCTGTATTTTAGTGGATATCTCTGGTGACTGAACTCAACTCTGAAATCACGGACTTAGGGAACATGGTGATTGACTCACTCAAGTGGAGATGATTGTCCAGTGATGCCCAGAGAATGAGACGGGGAAGATGCTGAAAATGTAGAGGGAGGTTTCAGCCAGAGTTCACAGAATGTGGTGGTGATCATGGGGCGGGGTGCCTCTGGGGTCAGGAGGTAAATGCTTACACTCAGGAACCGTTCCCTGGAAGCTGACTGACAAAGTTGAGGACCTGCTGCGACTCTTTAATACAGTTCCTCATGTTGTGGTGATCCCCAACCATCAAATTATTCTCGTGGCTACTTCAAAACTCTAATTTTGCTACTGTTATGAATCATAATGTAAATATCTAGTATGCTGGGGTTGGTCTTAGATGACCCCTGTGAAAGGGTTGTTCCACCCACAAAGGGTTGCTGCTCACAGGTTGGAACAGAATGGCCCTTTCAGAGGTCTTCTGACAAAGATGGTATGTTGACTTCACCCTTAGACTAAAGAATTGTTCATATATTTAAAATCTTGTTTCCCATTGACCTAATACTGTTACTGTCAAAAAACCAGGGCTATTGAAATATTTGGATGTGTGAAGATTTCCTTAGAAACTATGTTTAGAGCTCTTAGTAGTTCAGCCACATTCTCTTTCATAGGGCATTCTTTTTTTCCCCCCTAGGATTTATTTATTTTATGCATATGAGTACACAATGTACTCAGACACACCAGAAGAGGGCATCAGATCTCATTACAGGTGGTTGTGAGCCACCATGTGGTTGCTGAGATTTGAACTCAGGATTTTCAGAAGAGCTGTCAGTGCTCTAACCTGCCAAGTCATCTCACCAGCCCCATAGGGCATTCTTAAGAGCCACCTACAGGGTATCTCTCAGCATCTAGAAACTTGCTAAAATGCAAATGTGCCATGTCTTCTCTTAAAACACACACTCCTACTGAATGCATCAGAAACTCGAAGCAGGGCTCAGGAATTCTTCCTTCCTTCCTTCCTTTCTTTTTCTCTCTTTTTCTTTCTTTTTTTCTTTCTTTTTTTACGTTTGTTGTTTTGTTTTGAGATGAGGTATCTTTGTGTGGCCCTGGCTATCCTACAACTAGCTCTGTAGACCAAGCCAGCCTCAAACTCACAGAGATCCACCTGCTTCTGCCTCCAGAAGGCATATAGTTCTGTGCCTGGCCTTAGGAATCTGTATTTTCAAAGAGCTCTCCAAGGAACTGGGTTTAGTTAGAAAGTTGGAGAATCCTGAAAAGAAAGAGAATTCTAAAACAAAATAACTACCCTCTCCCTCCCTCGCCCAACCCCGTGACGTTTCTAAAGGAAGAGAGGGGATCCCACAAATCTCTCCTGTTAACCCAAAGAATTGTTGAGGGTTTCTAAGGGAAATCACCACTTTCCACCTGCAAAAGTCAATCATTGAGAGCTCACCTTGTAAAAATCTTCCCGACTGTTGGTTGAGCATTGCTGGCTAACAAATAATTTTGATATTTACAGTAGAGAAATGGCTAAATAAGAATCACAGAGCTGGATGGGAAGTGGGAAGGGATGTAGGAAAGCTGGGGGGCCGTGTGGATCCACGGCTAGAGTGAAATCCTGAACAGAAAGGCAGGCTGCCGAAACTACCAAAAGCTTAACGGTAGCACCATTAGAAGGAGGCTCTGGGTAAGCAGACGCAGGAAATGACATCAGGTGTGTGGGAAAAGAAATTGAGTTTTAGGGCTGACAACATGGCTCAGCGGGTAAGAGCACTGACTGCTCTTCCGAAGGTCCTGAGTCCAA
>JADRCC010325007.1:0-24265 GCA_019843855.1 Hylomyscus alleni | reverse complement strand
GAGAGAGAGAGAGAGAGAGAGAGAGAGAGAGAGAGAGAGAATATAAATTTGAGTAGATGGTAGGGAAGTAGGGATGGCATGGAAGGAATTGCATTGGAAACACATGATCAAAATACATTGTATGAAAAACTTTTCAATTAAAAAATTAACATTCAGATACCAACAATAAATAGCTGACTAGAGAGCTGATATCTCTGAGGTAACAGTTTCAAGCACTGGGCCACATTCTTTCTTGACTATAGTTACCATGTCTTGTAATCTGGTAACAGTTCTTCCAATGTACATTATCCCTTTATACAATTTATCTTCAGAGAAGTTTAAGATGAATGTTGCATCTGGGTGGATTTCATTATCCCCTAAAGATCTAGAGACACTGCGATTTGTGTGAAACATTAACAAACTTTAGAAGCATAATTTTTATTTTCAGTAATATTAAATATATGTTTTAGGAATATTCAAATATTATGTTTCACAATCATTTTCCAATATATGTCCCATCATATAAATAACTTGTTTAAATCCTAAAATGGATTTTCATTATTTATTTTTGAATACATTCTTAAATTTATGCAAGAGTCCATGGCATGTTATTCAACAATGAGAGTTTAATGTAACGCCCTCTTCACCCCACACAACACAGACAGGAGGATGGACGTTTAAATGGGCAGGACCACAGCAGGAATAGAGGGTGGATATGGGAGGAGAGGCTACCATTCACCACCCATTAGTCAGCCTTTTTGCCATCTGAGTTGACATCTCCCTTAACAGATTTACTCTTACTTTTTCAGGAAAATCTTTTGTCCAAAGGATAATTGTAAACCACCTCCAGGATGTATGTGTTGAATGTGACTTTTCCAGGATAAAACAAAACAAAACAAACCAAAACAAACAAAACAAAACAAAACAAAACAAAACATAAGGTAGAATTTTTGTCAAATCTAAGCTTGAGTTTGTTGATACCACGTGAGGGAAGGACACTTAGTTCAAGTGGTTACAGCAGGATGCCATAGCGAGCTTGCTCATAAATGGCAGTTTATTTCTTATAGTTTTAGAAGGTGAAAATCTGAGATCAGATGTACCACGGTCTTTGTCTCATTAGGACCCTCTTCCACAGTCAGCTGAGGTCTTGCTGTGCTGTCACATGTGGGAACAGGTTCAGACAACTCTGGGTTAGATTTGTGAAAAGTCTCCATCAATGACTTAATTATCTCCCAGAGGCCATGCCTCTTAATACACCAGGCTTAGGGTTTCAGGGGTGACTCAAACATTCAGTCTATTGCACAAGAGCCGTGACAAACTCCACCAAGGACTGGCAGTCCAGCAAGGAGCTTCTGGTTCCTTTCTCAGATGTTTCCCAGGAACACAGCTAGTTTCTATGTATTGAATCTATTATAGTTTCAACTGCAGTTTAAAATTAGGTGTGCAAATCTGAAGTCTAAGGCATCACTTAAGCAACTGAGAGGTTTCCCACACATGGTTTTCTTTGTAACGCTCTGCCGAGTGTGATGCTGTATTCTTGAATGAATGTGATTTGTTAAGTTCTCAAGAATTCCAAGTTTACAGGCTTAGATTTTTAAATCTAATAAGTAAAATATATTGCACTGGACTAAGTATCTATCATGACCAGTGAGTGATTTTTCATGAAACACACACCAGTTCTTCTATTTTTCTCTCGTTTGATTAATCTCTTTTAAAAAGTATATACTATTAGATAAATTTTAGATTTTTGAAATATTATACAAATAGAGTCAAATATTTAATGTGTATCATGTATGCAGGTGGATTTGAAATATTTATTCTATTCTGAATAGCTACTGTAGTCATTTTTCAAAAATGTTCTGTAATTCTTTCTCTGACCTCTGAGACTATTCAATGATAAATCAATCATTTCCACTGTTTGGCAGACTTTTATTCTTGCCAACTACTTGTCCAACTGTAGAAACAAAAACTAACTTTTTTGCTTAAAATTCATCTTTATGATGTTTTATCCTTTGTGATTTTTGATTCCTCCTTTGTTTTTGGTCTTTTCTGGCTGGAGTAGTAGCGTATAACTTATAGACCCAATGTGTTAACAGGTGTGTGTGTGTGTGTGTGAATTCACCTCAATTATAATTTTATCATTTACTCATAAAAATATGTATTTAAGTTTCTAACAGTATATCTTTTGAAAAGTCTTTAAAATTTCTCTTTTAAGATATGATTTCATGAAGCTGTTTTAAAAATTTCAATAAGGTTCAAGAGTGACTTACATTGAAAATTTTACTTTGATGAGTGCTTTTACAATACTATCTTAAAACTTGAAATTTATTTTATTTTTTACTAGATATTTTCTTTATTTACATTTCAAATGTTATCCCCTTTTCTTGTTTCCTCTCTGAAACCCCCTATCCCATCCCCCCTTCTTCCTGCTCACTAACCCACCCACTCCTGCTTCCCTGTCCTGGCATTCCCCTACACTGGGGGATCGAGCCTTCAAAGGACTAAAGGCCTCTCTTCTCACTGATGTCCTACAAGGCCATCCTCTGCCATGGGTACTCATCCTCCATGTGTACTCTTTGGTTGGTGGTTTAGTCCCTGGGAGCTCTGAGGGTTCTGGTTGGTTCATATTGTTGTTCTTCCTATGGGGATGCAAACCATTTAGCTCCTTGGGTCCTTTCTCTAGTTCCTCCATTAGGGACTCTGCTCAGTTCAATGGTTGGTTGAAAGCATCCACCTCTGTATTTGTCAGGCACTGGTAGAGCCCCTCAGGAGACAGCTATATCAGGCTCCTGTCAGCAAAAACTTGAAATTTATAAGAATACAATGTCTAATAAATTAATGAGAAGCTACTAGAAGGAAACTGGGGAAATTCAGAAATTTCCTTTAAAAGTTACTTAGCAGTAGAGATAAACTTTTATGCTAATAGCAGGTAACCACGAATTCCTGGAGGATTAAATATTTAAGTAACAAAACCATCTTATCGGAAAAAGTTCGAGTATAACAGAAGTTAATATGTAAGTTCTCTAAAGTTCATAGGAATTTCTTAGCAAATAAATGATAGAAACAATGAAGAAATATGTTAGTTGTTCTGGGGTATATAAATACTGAAAAAGAAAAGGAAAAATAAAGCCAGTGGGGGGAAATGAATGTAGCAAGTGTGAGAACTCTAAAATGTAGGATAGTTATCACATAACAAATTTTGGTCAAGTTGGTAAGCAGATTTATATACATATACATATATATGTATATGTATATGTATTGAGCCAACAAACAATAACATAATCACAGTTAAATACATGTTATTGAGAATTGTTTTACACTTTAGCCTGGTCAATGTCTTATGTTTACTTCAAAGACTTGTGCTGTGTGCTGTTTGAATGTTTTGTAGCATTGGCCTGGTTTTTCAAAGTTGTTGTTATTAAAGTTGTTCACATGATCTGATTTTGAATTTAGTCATTCTAACCATTCTGGAGACTGTAGTACTGAAGTTTCCATGTAATTACTGAATGGTCTGCTTCTCCTTTTGAATCTGTCAGTTTGTTCTGTACTATCTTGTGTATACACATTAAGGCTCCTTTCTCTGATTCATTCGCTGGTCATTGTGAAGCCTTTGACTTTTAATGGAATAATTTTCTTACAGAGCTTGTTGTTCAATATTAATATAATATAGCCACAGTGGATTTCCTGTGATTTCTATTTGTATATAACACAATTAATTTTCATTCTTTACTTTTCTCTACTTTGTGTCTCTGAGATTGAACAGCGTTCTTTGTACATGGGCCTCCCTTTTATTTTCAGTCTAGTGATTTTAGCCTTTTCATTGGAATATTTTAATCCAATTCGATTAGTTTAATCAATTAATCTATGGCATATAAAAGTATGGATATCCTTACGTTTATGCTAGTCAGTATTATTGAGCTTATGATTTTGTTCCTATCAGTTACTTATTAGCCATTGGTCATACCATTATCCTTTTAGAACCTTTTTCTTTTACCTTTGCATATTGAACAGTTTCCTTCTGATATCTCAGTTCTTCTTGGCAGCCCAGTTAGTGGGAGTATTTCAGCAATGCTGAGTAGGTTGGTCTCAGATTCCTGCCAGTCTTATCTGAAATTTCAGCAATTCTCCTGGGTAAATGTCCTTAAGGATGATGTTTGGCACATTTCAGAATAGGGAAATGGTTGCATTTGGAACTGTGTGTGTGTGTGTGTGTGTGTGTGTGTGTGTGTGTGTGTGTCTGTCTGTCTGTCTGTCTGTCTGTCTGTCTGTCTGTGTATACATGGCAAGGATTCAATGACCAATGATCACCTTGTTACTGTTGGCAGAAATTCTTTTCTCCCAAAGCATTCAATAGAATGCCTTAAAATGGATTTCAAAACCAGTCTAAATACACTATCTAAAACAGTTAAAAATGCTACTGTTTTGTCTACAAAATTAGGAAAAATTGAAACGTGTAAATGCAGAGTGCTGGAGCAAATTAAAAATGTGTTTGTATCCTTGTGTCTAGCTGTATTGTATTATGAAGAAGATTTACTTCCTATTTTGTTAATTATAATTATTCCATTATACCATCAGTGAGCTGTTTTCAAAGTCCTGCATTTATAGACACCTTCATCTCAGTCCATTTTACAATTAAACTACAACCTAACCAAGTATATTAGAATGATGAAGACTTCTGCTCAGGCTGTCATGTCTTCCCCACGGAAGCAATTGTGGCCTTGGGAATGTTTTTGGAGATTTTCTATGTACATGCTGTCTTAAGCTTGAATCATGTGACCTCTTCAAAAATGTAGACATTAGAATATTTACTACACAATATTCTCCAGTTTGTCCTAATTCTAGTGCGCCATCCTGGTGATCATATCCTGTTGTTCCATTCCTCCCCCATCTACTCTTTCTCTCTCTCTCTAACCACACCGCACCTTTGTGGCAGTCTCATGTCACTTGGAATGGCCTCAGCTTGCCATGTTGATGTGAGGTCTACATACTGAAGCTAAGCAAGAAGCTTGCTAAGAAGTTTGGGAGGTGTAAGAGATTTTAAAGAGCTCCAGTCTTTCTATAATCTATAACTATAAAGACCTGGGTGACAGAGACCATCCAGGCAAAGGCCAGCACATACAGACTACACGTAGGCAGGCATAGGCACACACATAGACTGGCATACAGGCCACATACATGTAGAAAGCCAGACCTGTAAGCAGATACACATAGACATGTTGGCAAACACAGGGGCAAAAGACTCAGGCTTGCAGGCCATATCTATACACAATCACATAAAAAAACCACATTCTGTATGGCTCAGTAGTTCAGAGTACTTCTACTCTTACTGCAGGCCAGGGTTTAGTTCCCATCACAGATTTCGTGGTACAAAACCCTCTGTAAGTGGAGTCCCAGGGCATCTGTCATCTCTTTCTGACCTCCACGGGCTTCTGGCACACAAGTGGTGATACAAGAAGGTTCATATATGTAAAATCAAATGAATAAATTTAAACAAAAAATGTGCACTATGTCAAAATAGTTTACACAACAAATTATATCACTATTTACTTTTGGGTTTTTAGGCATCCAGTGTGTTTTGTGTTGACTTACAGGTCCCTGAATATCCAGGGTCAGTCATATGTTAGCTGACTCATAACAGACGTATGTATCAGTAACATGCTGTCTAAACATAGACTATTAAGGCCTCTCATTTTTTTAACAATAGGTGGCATGAACCTTGATCTTCTACAGTTTGAGCCCAAGATCCAAGTTTCCATGTGTGCTGGGTGCTTAGATTATGTACAAGATCAATCCTAATGCAGATACTATGGAAGTCATTGTCTTGGGAACTGTATTGTTTAAGAAATAATGAACAGAAATGTAGAAATAGTTCATATGGGTGTGTCCTTTCTTCCTACTATCCTTAGTCAGTGTTTGCTTGGACCCACAGGATTATACTAATTTTAATATATGAGACATTATATGGTTTTGTATAAGTATATGGACCATTATACTATTTTTAAATTTTGTATATGTATATGGAACATTATATGATTTTGAGGGGTTTTTTTTTTGCCCCTTTTTTCTTTTTTGTTCCTTAAAAATCTGCAATGGACACTTTATTGTTTTTTTCTAAATTGTAAAGAAGACATTACTATTAAATATGTATAACTTTTAACCCACTAGTTTTATTTCTGTACATGTCTTCTAGGAAATGATTTCAAATGTGAAAAATGGTCACAAAATATTTATTGATGAATACATATTAAAACAAGAATTTTAGGAAAATATTTCGGTATGTTGACTAAATCCAATATGTCTAAATACTTTTGATATATATAAACCATATATATAACATTATATATATATATAACCAAATAAAATATATTTTGTTTATTTTCAAGACAGGGTTTTTGTGTGTAGTTTTCACTGTTCTGGAATTACATCTGTAGATCAGGCTTGCCTCAAACTCACAGAGATCCACCTGCCTCTGCCTCCCGAGTGTTGGGTGGCATGGAGGTGCGTGTTAACACACCTGACTCTGAAAGATATTTTAAGGAATCGCTTCAGTGATAGTGTTCTGACACCTTTAAATGTGTTATTAGTTTTCATTGTAAGGATAAATCATCGAGAGAGCATGCATGTTTAATTTTTAGAGGGTTGAAAACAAAACTCCTGAAAGACGAGGGGAATGGCAGAGTGGGATGGTCCTAGTGACACACACAAACGTTTGCTCTGTCCATGCTCGCAGGCCTCAGCTGAGGGATTTTAACAACATTCAGAAAAGGGACACATCTGGGAGGTCAACAAATGGTAGAAAGCAGAGGTCCAATAGAAGGTGAGGATGTAACCCATGATACGGGGTGAGAGGATCTCAGCTGTGCAATAACCGTGGGCATAAAGGCCTCATAGGAGGGAAATGCTGCCATGTCCTCAGTGTGTCTCTGTAATGCACAGACCAGGGTAGGGACACTGCAATCACTGGACATCCACATTGGGTAAAATATAAGTGTTAATAAATGTACATATGTATACCTAGCCACATATGGTTATGGTGTAAACTACATACACACATAAGCTATATAGACATGTGTGTGCATCCACACCCATATGTACAGCTACACATATAAGTGCGCACACACACATGTAGAATGAAAAGAATGGATCTTTTCATGGTAGGAAACAATTTACTTTTTTCAAAAAACTTAGACTGCCCCTTCTGCATATGCTCTTCTCTGCAAATCCTCTGTCATGTGGATTGGACACAATTTCAAATAAGATTTTGTTCTAATGTGCACATCAGGGCTTATAAAGCCGAAGCCCCGCCACCGCACAGAAACCTCCAATTTGAAAAGACTGCTTTATATTTGAAGAAGAGGGACAAGTATGGTCATGTCAAGTACTTATAATGAATGGACTATGAAAGTTTCACATAATAAAATCTAACTTTCTATTACTGTGAGGCAGCTCTGTCATTAGAAGAAACTCTTCCAGGGACAAGCTGCAGAGGCATAGCCCATGCACACAGTTGGCTAACAGAAAGTACTAAAGCACATATAATTTGCTTTCATCTAATAAAGTTTATAATATTCAACTTTCATTTCTTCGTCTTTGTCTTTATATTCCCTTTGAAGGAGTGGAGAGAATTAAGAGCAGAAGAAGAATGAGAAGAACCTGTAGCCAGGGAGGAAGATAAACTCCTGGAGATTAATGATAGGGATGGCTGCTTCTGGGTGTGTCAGGAGAACAGTTTGGCCCAGCCTCTGGACAGCTTTCAATACTCCTGACCAACTCCAAGGTGCCAGCTTCAGAACACATCTGGCTACTGCAGAGGTCATTTCCACAAATATAAACTGGTCTTTTACAATTTTCTCCTCTTTTGTTCTTAGCTCTCTCTTGTGTGCTCTGCTCCGCCAAGAGCCAGTATTAATTAGACACAGGGACTTTAGTCTCATCTTCCCTGTACTCTTCTTGGAGCTTCAAAAGCTAAGGCGTCATCCTAATGCAATTTATTGTCTCCGTATTGTTGCTCTGCTCTGCATATTTGATAGGGAATCTAAGAAAGTAGGTTAGGATTTACTGATTTGACCTACTATGACAACTGCTAAGTAGTAACTTAAAGGGACATGTGTGGTGGGAACATGAATGACTTAAAATTCATATTCTTGGATGGAGATCTACTATACTTCCAAACATCCTGCTTCTGTTTTTTTTTAATAGAATTCATAATGTTAGAGATTTTAGGAACATCTGCCCAGAACCTAGCAAACCTACCCCTGCTAGGTAATCAGTCACCTATAGCAGACCAAGAAGTTGCACCACAAAGGCAAAAGGGATAAAGAGGTTGAACCTAGTTTGGCGGTAATAGGTGGTGTGTGAATTCCATGAACTTCTAGAGTAGACTAGCTTAGAAATAATGAGAATTTGCTTTTGTTGTAGAGAGGGTTCTGTCTTGGGCACACATAGTAGGGCCATACTTTGTTTCCTCCTTGAGTCCTGTGGAGTGAGGTCCTGGCTAACGAATTCTGAGTGGAAACAATGGCCAGTACATCCTCCCTCATGCCAGCTGCTGTGGTGGGTGCTGGTGCAGTCTATGGTGAAGGACTTAGTGTAGCTGACTGCAATCAGCCTGGCACCTGTACGTACATTCTCAGGCTTGAAGCATGGTTTTGGTCTATTTCCAAAAGATGGCCTTCAGTTTGGATTTTCTACTTTTCAGAATTTGTATGAGTTACCCGGCATATTTGCTAGTGAACCTCTTTATGGCTGAGACAGCTCAAGCCAACACAAGTATGCCCAATTCAATAACTAAAATGCTCAGATTTCTCCAACACCCTGCTATGACTTTCTGTTTGTAAGTAGGAGGTATTTTTAAAACTTAAGATTCCTCTCGAATGTAATGGATTTTACAAACATGCTAAATGTGTAGAAGATCTTGAGGCTCCTTCCTCCTTCATTTATGGCTTTCAGGTTCTAAGAGTTTGTCTAAATTCTAATGTAATAAGACTTGATGAATAAACATATATTCAGCCCTTTTTTCCTTAATTGCCCTATTAACCTCCTAATCTCCCCTCCTTAACCTATGCTATGCTATTGAACTCTTCTGATCTCTTTAAAGTGACCACTACAGAGAAAAATCCAGAGTGACTCTCTGAGAATCCTAGAGTAGTTTCAGCCACCGAAAATCCAATTTGTTCATTGTCTGTTCTCACTGGGCCTCACCTTACACTGGCCTGGAATTTTCAAGCTAGATTAGCATATAGTATTCCCTCCCTAAGCTGCTGAGCTGTCTGTACTCTTGGGTAAAATTTAGCCTGCATAACTTCCCATGTCCCTTGTGACTATACAGTTCTCTAGTAGTAGTAGTTCAGAAGCCACTTTGACAGTACAAACTTATTTTCTTATTTTGCCCCTTTTTTATGTCTGAGTGACAGCCCTTCCTTGGTCCTGGGTGCATGACAGACATTTGGCATTCAAAACTCTTTGCTATTTAGCCAGGCCTGGGTTTTTCATGATAGGCTATTTAGCAGCATCCTTGACCTTCCCCACTAGATGACAAGTTATGATGACCACACACATCCTAAGACAATACTGAAAACCCCAAGGGCACAAGAACATTAGAGAGTCTCCATTTGGATGCCAAAATGCTTTCCAAAAGAGCCATCGTATTTCCAAACTTGAGACGTTTGTTCTGAAATGCATTATTTTGGGGGTGGGAGGATTATTTTTTGGATAATTTTAGATAAAAAAGATGTGAGTGTGACTTCCACTTAAGAACATAGCAGCAATTTTTCATTTTAATCTCCACTAAGCCTTTTCTTGTGACAGGGATGTAGTCACGGGCTACATGTAAACATTTACGGTTTCAGGAGAGGAGCGCCACATCATCCGCCTCCCTTTCAAACACTGGCAGTAAACTTGCTTTTTATAGAACCTTAACACTTTCAAAGTACTTGCAATCCCAAGTAATAGGGTGGGTTAAGTTTCTTTTTAATTTTTCTGCTGTCGGAAAAGAATTGAAAACACTGCGTTCTTCCCAAGAGGCTTACAATGACTTTACGTGTCCTCGCTGTAGACAGCAAAAGGAATTAGCTTTTATTATTCTGTGTATTTAGCTATCATACCGCTGTTGGTGATAAAAATCTCTGTTGTCAGAAGAATTTATTACTTTTCCCTGTTCTTACTCTCATACCCTCTGACCTGGAAGCTACTGGTAATCAAAATGAAACAGCTAGCCCCACGTCTCAGACTGACAGCTGAGAGATTTTTGTATGTTGTAAGATGTGTGTGTATGTGTGTGTGAGTGTATGTTTTGTGTCTTTGTGTGTGTGTGTTTGCACTCATGCATGCACTGTCTGCATACATCTTGTCACCTAATTTCTTTTTAAATTGTACTCATTAATTTTTAGTGTGGGAGATAGATGTCTACCCTGATAATCTTTACTGATAACCCTGTGACTGGAAATTGACTTGTTACACATGATAAAGTAAAAAGGAGGCTGAGCCAGATTAAGCGGAAATGAAATAGAGCCCGTGGAGGAGAAAATGAGCCTGCAGTCAATAGGTGAGAAAGAGGCGGCTGCTCTGCGATTCAGGATTATTTGATCAATGCAGGGAGGAATGCAAGGGGAAAGAGCAGGCAGCCCAGTTGTTTAGGACTCTGTCTACAAACCAGTCAGACTGCCGTCTGTGAAATGATTTCAGTGTTGAGTGGGCAAGGCTAGATGGAGAGGAGTAGGAGATGGGAATGAACCCAAACAGCTCAGGTCACAAGACAGTTGCGAGCATAGACGCTATTTAGGCCAGCCATCTGCTCATAAGGAAAGAAACGTGGCGAGACCGGCATTTTCAGATCTTTGGTTCCTGAATTACACTTTACGTTATTTTTAGAACAATGTAGTGTTTTTAGACCGAAGGGAACACACAGATGAAACGCAGAATCAGGTTTTCATAACGAGTGTGAATGGAAAGAGTGGAGGAGTGGAGGAGTGCTACTGGGAGGAGTGCTCCAAGTAGCAGAGCCTTGAGCCCATCAGCATGTGGCTCTAGGCATGCCAAGGATTAGCCTAGAGTTACCATTCGAGAGTGCTCTTTGCTTTTACTCAAGACGGGGCTCAGGAATATGCTTCAGCCCAATTTATTATTTGACTCTGTCAAACTTAAAAAGAGCTGCTTTGTTTTGGTTCCTTCTGAGTTTTGAAATGTTTTCATCACATGTCTGAAGACAGGCTTTACGCAGCAGGTGTTAAGGCTCCAGCGAGGTCTGTTGGACAAATGATTCATAAATATGTGCGCCCATGCTGTACAATAGTTGAATAGAACCACACAGATGGAGCCGCCCTATTCTATTGAGGAAGTGGTATGTGTTTTTGTAAAAACTGTGATACACATGGGTTTTAGCCAAGGAGCCCAGACTCTGAGAAAGTTTTTGGAATAATTTACTTATGTCGTACTGATTTGTACAGAGGAAGTGTGATGTAAATATAGCCTTACTACATGTTACAAAAGGGCTCTGGAGGGTCTTAATACAGGAAAATAGGGACATATCTGGGGATCTATGGCAGGAGTGTAGATAGATTGAATTTGCTGACGAATAAGTGATACCTTGTAGCTTTACAATAGCATTAAGAAGGAAGCCTGATTAAGCATGGGTGGAGGCCGAGGTTTGGTCTAACGGGAGGTGAATCAAGAGTGACTTTGGATTGCAATACATTGCATATGGTTACAAATGTGACATTATGATCAGGAAACCTGTCAGTTTAGAGGTGGGGCTTCCTGGACCTTTGTCTAGCTAGCATCCCTGAAAGCTAAACCTTGGTAACTGAAATAAGACTTCAGTTCTCTTGCATGGTGTCCCAGGATGCATCTGTTTCATATTTTCTGGAATATCTGGAGAGTCTATGCCTCTGTTCTACAGTTTACTTGGAAGCACTCCCCACTTTGTCCATACACTCTGCCTGGGATTTTACCCTCAGGAAAGCATTCACAGGGCTGGACATTAGTGTAAGGACCCAATGGGCTGGTTGATAACGGGGCCTTGGCTTTTAGAATATTTTAGACCTTATCCAAAACACCCAGGTTCATACTGAATCTTGTGCTAGAATCTTGTTTACACTTCATTATTATCAAAGACAGACATCAGCAGAGACAGTCATGGAGGCTTCAGAGAGGAAGGAGGAGAGGCAGGTGTGGGGAGAAGAGAAGCAGAGTGTGTTTATTCTCATTCTTAATGAAAAAGCTGAAATCATCTGCTATAGACGGAGCCAAGAATGAAAGACACTGGCTTGGCATTTTCCTGAGTAACACATTGTTTGATCGCTTTCTTTGGTTAATTGTACCGCTTCTTGGTTAATTGTGTTCTGTTAGCTTGAACGTAAAGGCCAACAGAAGAAGAAAGCATGGCTCCCACTGAGCACAGGTGAAGGCAAGCCTTTGATTAGTGACTGTGGCTGTAGCCTGAGTGTTTGTCACTATTTTCGACTTGCTTACTGGATTCATAATTTACATGAAAATGGCTAATAGGTGTACAGCTGCTGAGTTCCTCAGCTGGCCACTTGGTGTTTTGGAAGCTTTATTTCAGTGAATTCTGGAAATCCTGCTTCTATCCTTCTTGCTTTTGACTTCCTAGTTCACCTGCCAGTATAATTACTCACTAAGAACAATGTTGCTCTTTGTGATTTAAATGGTTCAAAGTAGTGGGACTTTATCATAAATGGCATTGGTAGGATTTAACCTATTTGTGGCAATTATTTCTTTTTAGTTGGCCTTTATATGAAGGTGATATAATTCCTTATGATGTTTTGTACATGAAAAAGTATTTATATGCAGCTGTGTGTCTGGGAGGGATGAAGGAAGGGAGGAAGAAAAATAGGAAGAAAAGGGGAGAGATAAGGCTAGGGGAGAGGAAGAGAGGGTAGGAGGGATGGAGACTGGAAGGGGCAGAATGAGAGAGGGAGAGAGAGAGAGAGAGAGGGAGGGAGAGAGAGAGAGAGAGAGAGAGAGAGAGAGGAGAGAGAGAGAGAGGTGAGGAAGGAGAGACAGGTCGGAAGAATTCTGATGGGTCTGATGCGTTTTCTTTTGGTACCGAACACATATATTACTTCTTGTTTACAAAATTTAATATTCCTTTTAGAATTGTCTGATTTCAAAAACTGATACATATTAGACAGTATAAAGATCAGACTGAATAGAAAAGATATTTCATTAGTCTATTTCTTTTGAGTATGAGAATAAGAATATACACATATACATATACATACATATATACACAGCACAATCTCTTCCTGTCAACTAAGGGTTAGCTGTCACCTTCATTTGTCAAAATATGCTTCCTTAGGTTTAAGTGACATACAGTGTTGAGTTAGAACCAATGTTTATAGTGTTTGAAATTCCAAAAATTAGATTTGACTGAAAGTTTTTTATCTATAAGACCATGAATTCTTCAGATATCTTTCAGTGATTATGGATAATATTAAATGCATATGACTAGGATGTTTAAATGGAATATAATACAAGTGACCTCAACATATCAATTCTCACATTGTTCTTAGATCGCACAGGATTTGCAGTAAGAGAGAGTCACATTTGAAGAGCATCCTTTGCCTGAGCGACAGGAAGAATATCATTCACCCTAATAAAATGAGGAAAAGTTAGAGCCTCTCAACCCATGAGTTAGTCTTTGGAATCTAATTTTTAATGCTTTATTAAAGTGGATCTGTGAATTACTGAATGAGATGCACGAAGCTCAGATGGTCAAGGAGTGGATGGTTTGATTTATTTGCTAGGAAGTATTCATTACTTAACAATCTTTGAAAAAAAAAATGACTGGAAACGTTTTTAGAGTTAGCTCGAATAATAAAATTTGCGGCCATCAGCACGTAGGTTCACTTAGGGTCGTGAGAACGGTAGGACTTAGCGGTGATAAGAAAGAAGAGTCAGGTGTGAGCACTGGTTCATGCTGGGCTTCAGAACTGCAGCAGAGGAGGGATGTTCTCTCCATCTCTACTTCCGAAACCAGCTTTTCTGTTGCCATCTATGCCGTGGTTGTCTTCTTCACCACACCTATGTTTTGTCCACAACTCTATTTCCATAGGTACTTATATATCCATGACCATATCCATATTCACTTCAGTATCAATTTCTGTGTTTATAGACCTATGCAACGTACTGCCAAAAAATAGTATACTATACTCGCAGGGCTTGGGTGTTTATTTTAATTTAATAATTTTCCCTAGAGAGATTTTCATATCACAGTTTGAACTGCAATATGTCTCAATGGCTCAGTGTTACATTGTATTGAGTAAACAGTTTTCCATCTATACAGTAGCTGTTTAAATTGTGTGTCACTACTAGCAGTCATACCCAGGGGATATTTTCTCTGTATTGGTATATTTACATGGCCGGGAACAAACAAGATGTATTCCAGCAGATGAATTTATCTCTGTTTTTCGTGTTACTTTTAACTTTTTACAGTCCAGTCATTACCCCTGTCCTGGTCCATGCTTCCCCAGATCCTCATACCATTCTTCCTCACCCCCTGTCTCAAAGAGAATGTTTCCATCCAACCCTTCCCCTACCCCCGACAGGCCTCCCGACTCCCTGGGGCCTCAAGTCTTTAGAGGGTTAGGCTCATCTTTACTCAATGAGACCAGACTAGGCAGCCCTTTGCTGTATGTGTGTCAGGGGCCTTGGGCCAGCTCTTATATGCTGCCTGATTGCTGGCTCAGTGTCTGAGAGATATCAGGTAGTTGAGTCGGCTGGTGTTCTTACAGGGCTGCCCTGCTCCTCAGCTTCTTCCAGCCTTTCCCTAATTCAACCATAAGGGTACCGGACTTCAGTCCAATAATTGGATGTTACATCTGTCTCAGTCAGCTGCTTGTTGGGTCTCTCAGAGGACAGCCATGCCAGACTCCTGTCTGTAAGCACAACATAGCATCATTAATAGTGTCAAGCCTTGGAGTCTCCCCTTGAGATGGATCCCAAGTAGGGCCTGTCACTGGACCATCTTTCCTTTAGTCTCTTCATTTTTGTCCCTGCAGTTCCTTCAGACAGGCACAATTCTGGGTCAGAGATTTTGACTGTGGGATGGCAACCCCATCCCTCTACTTGATGACCTGTCTTTCTATTGGAGATGGACTCTACAAGTTCCCTCTCCCCACTATTAGGCATTTCATCCAAGGTCCTTCCCTTTAAGTCCTGAGAGTCTCTCATCTCCCAGATCTTTGGTTCTTTCTAGAGGGTCCCTCCAATTCACAACCCTACAAAATATGCTATGCAAGGAATTCTTTAAAAGATATTTTTCTCTTTTTGATTACATCTGTTGTAAATCCCTTAGCACGCATGCACTGGGGTTCACTGGCAGTTGACTATGTTCTTGGCTTCTCTTACTGCTCTCTCCTCAGTTCTCAGCCTGTTCCCCACCCGCAGCCTTTTTTCCCAGGCAGCTACCTTTCCACTTACACATCTCAGGCAACAGGATTTGAAATTCTAGGTTGAAGCTACACACCTATTTAAACTTGGCAGAGATTGCCAAATGCTCCCCCAAAGGAGACCCCTTCCCAATAGAGCATATATCTGTAGAAAAAACTGCTAATTTCAAGAAAAAGTAAATATTATTCCACAAAATAGTCAAACTAAAGATAACATTATAGAGAAGCATTTGATAAATGTTAAAATAACAACAACAAAAACAAAAATCAAGACCAATATTGGATACAACAAACAAAATCAAATATATTCATTCATTAAAATAATATTATTAAAAAGGTATATGAAAACCAGCCAAAGGGAAAAAATTCTATGTTAAGAGAAATTAAAATATGAAGAGGCAGTTGGAATAATAATACTCATTTTTTACTGGAAACAAAATTAAACAATGCACCACATTTATGTTCAACTAAAAACAAAACAAAGAAAAGAGATACTGGGCAGCCTCTAAGGAAACAATGTGGTTTGCTAGAGTGAATTAAAAATTGGTATTTTTTGATTGTTGGTAACAATTTTAGAAATGGATGTGGTAATAGTACCCCACAAAAATCTTATTTTGATTTGCATGTAAGTTATATTTTCTCTCCTATGAAAATAATATATAATAAATTAAAAAATTAATCATTGAAACTATCAATAACAGTGTTTATGCAAGTTAAGTGTTTTTTACTTCATTTGATTAGGAAGTAAGACATATGTGAATATATCTATGCAGATTTCAGCAGTTCTTCAAAGTAATAATAAGAATCTTCATTACACAGTAAGAGAAAAACACAAGTATTTCAGTGTAACTTATACACTGTATAATCTAGAAGTCATTTAAACTGATAAAAAAGGAAATACAATGAAGTATTTGTATTGGCTATATACAGCTGGTGAATTTCACGGTAATTATTTGGTAAATACATACTTTGGCATATTTGCTCTCTTTTCTGGCATAACATGTTTAAAGGTG
Organism: Hylomyscus alleni; assembly: GCA_019843855.1. Taxonomy (NCBI): domain Eukaryota; kingdom Metazoa; phylum Chordata; class Mammalia; order Rodentia; family Muridae; genus Hylomyscus; species Hylomyscus alleni. The sequence goes on along the minus strand of JADRCC010325007.1, from coordinate 7,866 downwards.
TAATTCTGTGGACTGGACATACATATATCCATGTCTAGTAGAAATAACATCGAAGGTCTAGATAGTGAGGCATTTCTTCCCATTTTATAGGTGGGTTGCCATTGCTCCTTAGTGCATGCTCAGCCTCCTGATCGTCACGGCTGCCTCTCCATCCTATTTGGGAAACACTGATCTTGGGTTGTGTCTGTATTGTGTAAACTCAGGTTTTGAGAGGTAGGACTGACAGCCTCTCCTTGATGGGACTTTTGCGTAAGGCGTCCATTTTCAACTTATAAACCAGGTTTCATACTTCGATCTTGTAGAGACTCTGTCACAAAGTCTGTCAAACTGTTACATACCATATCCCAGTACAGGGAACAGAAAAATAGAATATAGATGTTAACTATATTGTCCACTATAGAGATAGTGAAAAAGAACATTTGTTTCAAAATTCCTACCAAATGATCACTAGGTCTTTTGTATTTTTCTAACCATTGGTCTGAACCAAGTCTTGAGAACTGAGTTACACTTAGAAATGTGAATGTAACACTCAGAAATGATGATATAGCAGTATGACTGACAGTAAAGTTGCCTGTGAGGGCAACTTGAGGTAGAAGGAGACACACATTGCAACATTAATGCCTTTCCAATAATCATTTTCTTCATGTAGATCACAAAAGATCAAAATTTAGCATATTTTTAATCAAACAATTTCAGACTTGACTCATGTGTTAGAACAAAACTTAATTAATAAACTAAATGTTTATGTGAATTTCTATGTAGGTAAATAGGAAAGAAACACATATTTGTACACACACATGCACACACAGACAACACACACATACACACAAAACCACATGTAGCATATGCCATTCACTTTCTCGAAGCTATGTTTAAAGGTGGTTGCTTGTTAAATAGTAGAATGTGGTAACTTATTTCCTGTTCAAAAGTACAAATCTCTAGAGAGTTACCTAGTTAAAACAATCAGGAAAACAGAATTTGCTCATATAGAAAATGCAGAGTTTGTTTTTAAATCTTTTCTTAAAATTTATTTTTATTTTATGTTTGTAGATATTTTGTCTACATGTAGATTTGTGCACCATGTGTACCCAGGGCCCACAGAGTCAAGCAAAAGGGGTGTTTGATCCTCTGAAATTAGAGTTACAAATGGCTGTTAACATGGGTGCTAGGAACCAAATAGGTCTTCTGACAGTTTTCTTAATCATTGTCCCACCTTTCCAGCTGCAAGGTTTTACTTTTTAATTTAGTTTGGTCTATTAGTTAATTTATTTTTTTAATGTGGACACAACTTTTGTTATTATTGGTATTCTAACCTATGACATTATTTCTTTCTCTCTTACGGAGAATAAGATAATGTTTTAATCAAGCAATGTAAGTTGTGTATCATTTGGCACTGATTGTTTGTGGTAACATCAGTCTTACCCAAACCCAAGGCACTGGCTTCCTATCATCTGGAACATCGAGCAGCTTATACTTACAATTCCCCAGAGACCTCATCAGGTTATTCATTTTTTAAGAGACACCTAGCACCATCAATGCATTACAGGCAGTTTCTAGCATCCTAGCTCTTCCATCTGGTCTGAGTTTTGTTGCCTCAGTTTGCACATCTCCACATGAAGAACACTCCAGGAACTAAAAACTGTTCTCTCCTTCATTATGCATGTGCGTGCAATGCAATTCACCACCTAACAGATGTCCCGGCTAAGTACCCGGGATTGTGTCATGACTCATTCATCTTAAGAAAATCTGCTTCAGAAATCCAAGGCTTTTTATGCATTGGTAGAGTTTGAGTTTTAAGTAATTCTATAAAATGCTGTCTGTTTATAATTTTAATTTTTCTTGGAACACAATGCAGAATACATTGTTTTCTTCAGATTAGTTGTTTCTTTTTATTCCCAGTTTGAATACTTCTGCCATTGTAAAAGTAATTTTTTTTTAAAAAAAATCAATAATTTTAAGTGAGAATGGATATGGAGATAACTCTTGATGTTTTAAACTTTAGGTTTTGATGTTTAGGCGAATCTGATGAACAATGTATGACTGCCTTCCTAATGCAGGCAAGAAATTCCTTCTGGCTGGTGCTTTACATAATATTGTCATTAAACATGTTCTGTCTTTAGCAGAAGTAGACGATAATAAGTTAAATAGGGATGAAGAGTCACTCGAAATCTGAGGATGAACATTCGCAAATGAGTAACTGAAATTATTATTAAAGGTAGAAATATGGCACCCAGATTAATACAGCAAAAGGCTGAAGGAAATGTTTAATTCTTGAGAGTAATTATCAAAGGCATTTTCATACAAAAGCGTGTTCCATACTTCCCTATTTTTGGAGACTTATTTTTCTATGCTGGAATAAAGAACCCATAGATTCTTTGCTGCAGCTGTTTCTGGCTGATGAATCTGAGCACTGTAACCATAAAAGGAAAAGTAGCTTAATTAAAAAATGTTAGAGCAGAATAGAATACGTTTACAATAATTTCCCTTCTCTTTTTGGCTAAATGCAAGACAGAATCTCACCCTTCTTTTAGAGGAAGCAAATCAATATCTGTGCCTTTGCAATTACCCTTGAGGTCCAAAGCTCTCTGGGTGGGTGCACAAACAGAACCCCTGGGCTAAAAACCACATCCCCAGGTATATGAAAAAGAAGAAGACTTCTTAAGACCCACAATCTTTATTACTATTCCCCTTCCCTAATCAAACCCTGGCACTGTAACCTCCAACCTTAATCACAACATTTTCACCAAGTATTTTTATTACTTATTTCTGTTTTTAATTTTAAGTTTTGTTTTTTTTTCTCAAAGGGATCAACATTGGATTCCTAATTATCTGGAAGTCACTCTGTCATTGTGGACGACGGGATTATTTATAGAATAGATTTATCCACTTAGTTTTTGTACAATTCTTGTGAAGCATAAACTAAGCCGAGGTGGTGTCTTTTCTTGGTCAGGACTTCTGTGCTTTGCTCTCCTGTGACTCTGAAAATTGATTTCTTATGTGCTTTTCTAGGAACCCCATGGGAGCTAGTTTTCTTATGATTGTGCTATCAATTGCTTTCAGTAAATACCTGTAATAAAAGGCTGTACTGGTAGAGAATATGTAGCCTCAGATAGGATAGGTAGATATTTAAATTTTGACCATATGTTGTAAAAGGTCTCCTTTCGGTGCATTTAGGAATGCATCGACTTTTCCAGTAGTCATGGCAGGAAGAGCACCTTCATTAGGCAGAGTGTTCTGTAGCATTAATCATAAAGATCTATAATTCCACGATGATTTTGTTACCTTCCCTGGCAATTACCTCAATTGATTTAGCACACAACCAGCCTGATTCCATTATTGTTACTTTCCGTAATTTCTGAGATGGATTGTGATCCAAATATAATTTATATCAGCAGGAATTTCCCATGAAAATGAACTGTTATCTTCAGTTCTACCCTATCTTTGGTTAAACTTCAAAGGATCTTTTTTACTACTCCATGTGAAAATAATGAAACATTTAATAACGTCTAATAATACTGCACACAGAATAAAAACAAGTACCACCCACTGTTAAGATCCCCAGAGTACAAATTAAAGGCAAAACACCACACACCACATAAACATTAAGGGAGGGAATGGGACCGAACTGCACTAAACAATAGAAGAATATTTTATTCCTTTCAGCTAATTTATACTGTAATGAAATAAAGCCATCCCTACCCCTTATATAAAATCAAAAATTAGTTTGCCAGGCACTCATGAATTGATAGAGGAGGACATTTGCTTTCTGTGCTTTTAAATTCCTTTCTTTTTTGGAGCTAAATTCAAACCTGTGAGTTGAATATGCTTTGAGGAGAATTCCTTTTTTTTTTTTTTTCTTTTAGAAACATATGAGGGAAATCTCTATGTTGTGGGAACAGTTTATTGATTTTTCTCTTTCTTCTATGAAGACAAATATGCCTGTTATCCGTGAGCAACTTTACAAGGAGCTCCCAGACGTACACACAAGTGGGGGAGAAGACATTAACTTGTTTTAAAATTTCTAGTCAGAAACTAAAACTTACCCAATAACCTAAGATCTTTTATGGGACATGCTTTTCGCAACACTTGCAGTATGGAAGAGCTTTAACTATTTGCTAATAGGAAAATCAATGCTACCTGCCAAATTATACCCAGAAAATACTCACCTAGGGGGAAACAATGCATGACATTTGCTCTGTAAATCCTCCTCATTAGGTCGGTGTCTCTGCTTTCTTGTTCTCACAGAGTAAAAGTGAGGAATGAGAAAAAAAAGTGAGTCATAGCACAGTAGACACATGTTTAAAATCCACAATTAATTTTAACAGTGAAGAGAGGAAATGAATATACCTGTGTTGGTGTATATTGATGGTTCTTGTTATATAGAGAAGCCCCTCTGGTAGTGACCCCATTTTCTTCCATTTGCTTCTGTACTTAAACACGTTTTAGAAACCTTCTGTGTCTCTTTTTCTGTATGTAGGAAATGCAAGTAATACTAGTACTCACTCCAAAGAGGTGCTGTGGAAATCACTTACTGAGTTGGACTGTTTGGTACAATGCAGAGGCCCTATGATCATTTCTTGATATATATCCTTGTTCTGTTGCTTCTTTATTGAGTTTTCTGTCAATATCTATATATACATGGTACTCAACGTTCACATACTTATAAACAGATTTGCTAATAAAGATACTACCAAAGTGGACTATATGTATTGGTGTAATAGGCCAAAGACCAGAGAGTTTATTTTTGCCTCTCTAAATTCTGTCTTTAGTTATTTTATTTCCACTCATTAATTTTATTTTACTCTGTGTGCTGACTAATACAAATGACACAAATAGCTCCCTACCCCTTACTCAGATTTGTCAACGGGAAGTCACCATGTAGATACTTGAAGGATTAAAACATGAGGTTACAATTGATGTTCTGCCTTCTCATTTTGGGGATGTTGTTGGTTGGCTGAGCTCTGAGTCATTCCTCTTTCCCTGGCTCTTTCAACTCCTCTCACTATTTCTCCTTTCTCTCTAGTAGTTGACAATACTCGCTCATGCTTCCTCAGTATGTCTAATCATGTCTTCTTATTGCATACTCAAAAGTCTTTGCCAATAATCCTCAGAGACCCTGTTAGGATGTATAATTCATTTCTACTTTGGTTATGACTGTGACATAGACTACTGTTTAAAATGATTTACTATCTTGCCTTTTCTAACATCTCATGAAAGTTATAGAAGCCCCTGTGAAATAATAATGAATCTATATAAATCCCAGACAGACAGCAGAAAAAAGTACAATCAATACATTGCACAGTGTTTTGAAATTTAGAACTGTGGACCATGTACAAGTGACTTGCAAAGCGATTAATTTTCTCTACTTTCAAACAAATGTTAACAATAATCTATACACAAGGATCCCTTGTCAACTTGACACACAACCATATCATTGGTAATCCATAACCTTTTCTTTCTTTTTCATCCCCCAAATCACACATGAATATCAACATTATAATATAAACATTTCAAATTTTAGAAGTCCTACAGTCTAAAAATTCAAACAGTTTAAAACACAGTCTCTTAAAATATATTCAGTCTCTTCTTTGTAAAATTCCAAAATCTCTTTAAAAGTTCAAAGTCTCTCAACTGTGGACTCCTGTCAAAATACGTTATAATATTTTAGATCAAGAGGGAAAAACCAGGGCACAGTCACATCTAAACAAAGCAAATCCAAACTCTAAAATTGTACGTAACTCAGTGTCTGGGCTCCACTCATGATTTTCTGGATTCTTCCAAAGTGCTCTGTCTTTGTGCCCTGCACGCACACATAGTTTGCCTTCTAGGCTACACCTGGCTCCACTCCACTGCTGCTGCTATTCTTGGTAGTCATTTATCATCTTTATAATGTTGAAGTTGTTGCAACTGGGCTGTATTTTTACCAATAAATTCTCTTGGGCTTTCTTCAGGGACTTCAGGCCTACCAAACAGTGCCATGCCTTAGCTGCTCTCCAGGACACCTTCCTACCTTCAAAATCAGTACCATCTGTGTGATTTTTTTTATGATTAAGTTCGGCTGTGAACATGCGGTACAACCTTGCCTGCCTCTAGAACATAACTGTTTGTTTTGACCCCGTTGAAACACTTCCAGAAACTTTCACCTCAACGATACTTCTCTCTTCTTAATCACAAGTGAGTCTTTAGTCTCGGCTGACCTGCATCCATTATCCCAGCAAATGTTTCACTTTTAGTGCTTCTGGTATCATGTTACTCCTAGCTGAGACTTCATCCTCAGCTCACCAGAACCTCAATTCTTGACTCAAAATAGAAAATGCCCATGATAAGAGTTATCAAGGGATTCTTAACATTCTCTCTGGAACATTACAAGTTAGGCCTCCATAATCTGCATTGCTATCAACATTACTATCTTCCAAACTCCCACAGGACAGGTCACTGAACTTTGGTCACTTAATGGGTTTTTCAAGCTCAAAGTTCCAAAATACTCCTATAATCTCCCCCCAAAACCTATGATCAGGTCTTTCACAGCAATACCCCACTTCTGGTATGAATTTCAGTCCAAGTTAGTTTTTCTATTGTTGTGATGAAACAGCATGACCAAAGCAACTTTGGAAGGAAAAGGTTTATTTGGTTATGCTTCCAAATCACTTTTCATGGTTAAAGATAGTTAAGACAGGAACTAAAACAGGTCAGGAACCAGGAGTCCAGAGCTTATGTAGAGGCTATGAATGGCAGACTGATTATTGACTTGCTTACCATGGCTTAATCACTTGCTTTAACATAGGACCACAGACCCAGGGATAGCACTATTCACAATGAGAGTCACTTCCCATACATTACTAATTAAGAAAATGCCCTATACCTGGATCTTATGAAGATGTTTTGTCAACTGAGTTTCCCTCTTTAAAATTCAGGTGACCCTGCCTTGTGTCTCTCGTGTCATATTGACATAAAAATGTCTAGCACTCACAGAAAGTACAGAGACTAGTTTAAGGAGTAATCTTGGGATAGCCCCTAAGCTACTAATAGCATAAAACATTTGAAGCAATCTATTTGAATGAAAAAGGCCCAATCAGATCATATATTTGAATGCTTGGTTCCCAGTTAGTGGAACTACTTAGTAAGGATTAGGGGGTGTGGCTTTGTTAAAAAAAGGTGTTCATTGCAATGGTCTTCGATGTTTCAAAAGTCATGTCATTCCCAGCAGTCCTTTCTGCTTCATATTTGCTATTGCTCCAGAGTAATGCCTGCCTGCATGCTGTTATTCTTCCCACCACGATGGTCATGGACTTACCTTTGGGAACTGTAAGCCCTAATAAACTCCTTCTTCTCTAAGTTGCCTTGGTCATGGTGTCTTATCACAGCAAAGAAAGTAACTAAGACATTAGTGCAGCTGTATTACAAAAGTGTTTTCTCTAAGAGATACCTCGAATGACATTTTGGTCCAAGAAACAGGACTTTTCCCATAGGGTACCAGTGGATCAAAGAGATATGTCTGGAATGGCTTTGACAACCTTGTAACTACCTGAGGTACAAGGTAGAGTAGACAAACTTTGGAAATACTTCTTTCTCATTCCTGATTACCATAAAATAAATTTATACAGTGCCACAGAGTGAAAGTACTAGAAGAAAAATTGAAAATACATCATTTAGATACAAATAAAATGATCTAGTTCTTTGGTTTACTTGAAACTACATTTTGGCATAATCTGACTATTCATGTTTTCATGAAAACAAAAATCTAAGGAAAACAACTACATTTTTCAAGTCAATTGAAAATTCACACTACTTCTAAAAGTCAAGAATGAATTTTTAAATATAAATGTGTGTGTGTGTGTGTGTGTGTGTGTGTGTGTGTGTGTGTGT
>JADRCC010324993.1:2248-26325 GCA_019843855.1 Hylomyscus alleni | reverse complement strand
ATGCTGCCAGAACAATCAGTCCCACCATGTATAGTCCTTGGTTGGTGGTTGAGTCCCTGGGAGCTCTGAGGGCATTGGTCAGTCCATATTGTTGTTCGTCCCAGGAGGCTGCAAACCCTTCAGCTCCATTGGTTCTTTCTCTAACTCCTTCATTGGGGACTCTGTACTCAGTTCAATGGATGGCTGTGAGCCTCTACTTATGTATTAGTTGGGCACTGTCAGAGCCTCTCAGGAGACAGCTATATCAGGCTGGAGTGCCCTTCCTTCAGTCTCTGCTCCATAGTTAGTCTCTGCAACTCCTTGCATGGGTATTTTGTTCCCCCTTTTAAGAAGGAATGAAATATCTTCCTTTTTCTTGAGTTTCTTGAGGTTGGTGGGTTGTACTTTGTGTATTCCGAACTTCTGGGCTAATAACCACTTATCAGAGAGTGCATACCATGTGTGTTCTTTTGTGATTGGGTTACCTCACTCAGGATGATATTCTCCAGATCCATCCATTTCCCTAAGAATTTCATAAATTCATTGTTTTTAATAGCTGAGTAGTACTCCATTGTGTAGATGTACCATAATTTCTGTATCCATTCCTCTGTTGAGGGACATCTGGGTTGTTTCCAGTTTCTGGCTATTATAAATAAGGCTGCTATGAACATGGTGGAGCCCACCCTTCTTAAAGGAAGGAGAATTCAGACATTCATGTACAAACACGGCATCATTTAAGAAGACTAGACAATTTTATGCAAGTAAATTATAGGAGGATTTGAGGGAAAAGCAGTCAGCAAAATTGTATCAAAAATACATTTCAGGGGCTGGAGAGTTGACTCACTGGTTAAGAGCATTTGTTGTTCTTGCAAAGGACCTGGATTCAATTCCCAGTTCCACACAGAGGTTCACCACTCCCTTAGGCACCAGACATGCATAGGATGCACAGAAATGCATGCAGCCAAAGCACTCATATACACAAAATAAAATAAAAGAAATAAAAATTCTAAGTTTGTAAAACAGGCACAAAGGAAAAAATGGCAAGAAATACAACAAATTATTTTTTTTTTTAAATACAGAGTCTCAGGGCTAGTTCAAACACTCTCTGTAGTAGAGGGTAACCTGGAACTCCTCACTCTCTGTAGTAGAGGGTAACCTGGAACTCCTGATTCTTCTGCTTTTATCTCCCAAGTGTTGGGATTATAAGTGTGAGCTCTGCTCCTACCTCAGCTATCAATTGTTAACATTAGTCACCAATGGATGGTAGGATACGAATCTGTTTATTTTATTTGTACATTTTTACACTTTAAAAACTCTCTAAGAATCACGTGTTACTTCTGTAATCATAACATAAAGGCACACTGGTGTTACTTTTAATATAAGTAAGTATATGTTCACCATACTAAAAACCATTGTTGGTATCGTCAGAACAAGAAGAAATTGGTTTTTAAAATGTGACTTTCTTAGGGTAAACACCGAGAAGCAGGTAATTCACCCCCGATGAACGACACATAAAATCTCTCTGGAAATATTGTTTCATTTAGGTCTGTCAGTGTTTTGCCTGCACGTATGTGTGCGCACCATGTGCATGCCTGGTGCCTATGGAGGTCAGAAGAGGGCACCAGATCCCCTGAAACTGGAGTTATCAGTGGTTGTGAACACTACGCAGGTGCTAGGACTCAACCTGGGGCTCTGCAAGAGCAGTCCGAGCTCGTAGCCACTGAGCCCTCACTCTAGTCCCTGATATGTTTGAAGTATGATTTTTTTTCCCCTTGGGACAGGGTTTCTCTGTTTAGCCCTAGCCACTCTGTAGACCAGGCTGGTCTCAAACTCAGAAATCTGCCTGCCTCTGCCTCCCAAGTGCTGGGACTAATAACGTGTGCCACCACTGCCCATTGAACTGTCATTTTGAAACAATGTTAAAATAATCTCTGGTCCTCAGAATCTATGATTCTAATGTTAGACTACTACTCAGACCTCCCAGCACAGGCTCACATACATTTAAGGGGAACTTCAATATAAAATGTTTTGCTATGTTCAAATTTCATTAAGGATAGACCTATTACTAGCAAATGAGATAAAACAATTTCTAAACTTCACAACAACATATAAACAGGGTATTCCTATGCCTGTGGCATACTAGTAATTGTTTCCTGAAGATCCCCTTGAGCAAAGGGCTGTGTTTGGTCATTTTGGTAACCTCCGGTGGCTGACTCACACCTGGGAAAAAACTGATTTTCCCTAAGTGCGAAGTGGAACACGTAAGGGCATGTGTACTTACCACGTCCACTAACTGAGATATTGCAAGGCCAAACTTGATTTTTATCTTGTCATTCAGGTGTTCCACAGGACGAACCCACCTTTCATAGTCTTCAAATAGATCCCTAAACAAACTGTCTTCATGTTTTGCAGCAGAGGATAGTTCAGGCAACCCTGTATAACAAGATTTTAGGAATTAGTATGCTGGCTGCTCTCCCCCAAATACCCATACTTCGAAATAAATCAGTGTAAATAATCCAATTAAAATATAAGTTATTATTGGTTTTGGTTTGTTTGTTTGAAACAAGATATCAAACAAATTTGTTTTTTTTTTTTAAATAGCTGGCCTTGAATTCCCTATGTAACCAAGTATAGCCTTGAACTCCTGATTCTCCTACCTCCACCTCCAAAGTATTAGGATTGTAGGTATCCACTACTGCATCCATCTAGCTAATTTTTGAAATTTCTTTTATTTTAAATTGTGTGTGTGTGTGTGTGTGTGTGTAGTGTGTCCTATGTGTGGTGTGTCTCCCATCCAGGGTGTATGTGTATATGGCAAGGGTATGTGCACTCCATGAAAATGGTGCCCAAAGTGGTCGAAGTGTCAGGTTTCTCCCAGAGCTTGAGTTGCAGATGGCTGTAAGCTCCTTGATGTGGATGCTGGAATCAAACTCAGGTGTTCTGCAAGAGCAGTCAGTGTTCTTAACAGATGAGCCATCTCTCCAGCCCCTAATGTGATTTAAAATGAAATACTAATACAAACACTATGGGCAAGTTAGAGACACTCTGGTTCACATAGGATTCTTAATTAAACGAGCTTAGCCACTACAGAAATATTCTGAATTGGGATGGCAGGGGTGAGTGAGAGACTGGGAGAGAAGGAGGGAGGGGAAACTGCAATAGGGATGTAAAGTAAATAACTTAATAAAAAATTAAAATTAAAAATAAATCAAATAAAATCATGTAAAAGGGTCAGGCAGTGGTGGCACACGCCTTTAACTCTAGCACTTGGGAGGCAGAGGCAGAGGCAAGCAGATATATGAGTTCAAGGCCAGCCTGGTCTACAAAGTGAGTTCCAGGACAGCCAGGGCCACACAGAGAAATCCTGTCTGGAAAAAACCAGTATATACATATATATATATATATATATATATATATATATATATATATATATATATCATGTAAAAGGGTGAAAAATAAATATCTTGAATTTCTTAATAAACAGAGTTTTTTTAAAAAATGTATTTGTTTTTTTTTTAAGATTTATTTACTTATGTGAGTACACTGTAGCTGTACAGATGGTTGTGAGCCTTCATGTGGTTGTTGGGAAGTGAATTTTTAGGACCTCTGCTTGCTCCGGTCAACCCCATTCACTCCAGCCCAAATATTTATTTATTATTATACATAAGTACACTGTAGCTGTCTTCTGACACACCAGAAGAGGGCGTCAGATCTCATTACAGGTGGTTATGAGCCACCGTGTGGTTGCTGGGATTTGAACTCAGGACCTTCAGAAGAGCTGTCAGTGCTCTTAAGCGCTGAGCCATCTTGAGCCAGCCCCAACATTCAGAATTAGTGCTTAACATTTAAATACCACGGGCAGGTTGGTATTTATTTATTTACTTACTTACTTATTTATTCCATTTGTTCCCTGTGGTAGGCTATAAGAATTGGAATGTAGTTTTGGGTCTAATGCCTCATGCTGCCAAAACAAAAAGTAACGACTTTCCAACTGTCAGGGATATATATAGGGATTGATGTCAAAATTCTAAACAAATAGACTTCATAAATTCTAACTTTGCTTCATAAAAAAACAGATATACTGAAGTAGAGTCCATTGATTAACTAGAAATATAAGGGACTGTACTTTAGTTGGCCTAACTTTACATACAAAATTATTGAACAGATTATTTAGATGTGTTTTGCTATATATTTGTTTAAAACTACTTTGGGCCCTAGGTCTTCAGGAAGGAGCCCTGGAAGTTCTACTCTCTATTATAAAGAGAATCCCAAGGGGAGAGACGGAGATGCAGAGGGAGAAGGATCAGATGCCGCCATGAGAGAAACACAGGACAGACCATGCTGTGAAGGAGTAGGAGAGTGAGAAGGCCGAAATGTACGTGCAAAGGGAAAGCGGCCCCGTGGGAGGGGCCTAGGATGGATCATGCTAGGAAGGAGCAAGAGGGTGAAATGGCCGAAAGGTGGAGGCAAAGGGAAAGCGGCCCCGTGGGAGGGCTGCCCAGAAGGAAGCGGGGCAGCAAAGGTAAAATACAGATTTAAAAAGTGTTAACTCGGGAATACCGGAAAGGAATGTATGCTAGCCACGGGGAGGTTTGGAAGTACCTGGCCACTGAGCAAGTTAGCATATTAAAATATAAAGGTTGTGTGTATCTATGTGTGTGTGTGTGTATGTGTGTTTTCATTCATGAATCCGAAGCTCTTGGGCAGGTGCAGAGCCGCGTGTGTACCCGTAGAGCATAGAGCGGCTCTTTTAAAGATTTACCGCTCCAGGTTACTCTACATACAATTGTGCTCCTCATCTATGCTGCAGCTGTGCAATCCTGAGTGTTTCTGATTAGAGTCCGTCTTCCTCACCGTGTGAGTCTTATCCCTCTGTCTCTACACTTAATAACACAGAGGCAACTAGTAGCCATTCAGTCTGTTCAGTGAACAAACATATAACTGAATACGTGAGGCAGTAATTACTTATTACCATATGCTAAGCCTCATTTTTCTCTAACGAATTAGAACCTTCGGTTGTGGAACAACTGGCATGAGCGCTATCTTCATTTTCTCTGAAGTTTCCTAGACTCACCTTCTGAAAATTATAGGGACCTTGTCTGACTCAGATTTGAACATAAAGAGCAGCCTAACACACTTGCTAAGAGTTCAAGAGCTAAGGCTGGCATTGTAGCGTGCATCTGTAATCTCGGATACTCTAGAGTAGCCATTCTCAACCTTCCTAATGTTTCTGAACACAGTTCAAGTGGTGACCCCAATCCTAAAATTATTTTCGTTGCTACTTCATCACTGTAATTGTGCTGCTGTTAAGATAATAATGTAAATTATCTGATATCTGACCCTTGTGAAAAGGTGTGACGCCCCCCCCAAGGGGTCATGACCCACAGTCTGAGATCTGCTGCTCAAGAGGCTAAGATAGAGAATCACTTAAAGCCAAGAGTTTAAGACCATCAAGACCCCTCCTCAAAAACAAGACGTGGAATTGTAAAATATTCAAGCTAGATCCCATTCTGATCCCTAATATTTATTATGTGACTTCGTGGCTAGTGTCCTAACCTGTCTGCATATGGATCCCTACACCTGTGAGAACAGGTATAGAACAGTACCTACCTTAAAAGGCTGCTGTGAAGGCTAGAAGTGTGTGTGTGTTAAGTGCCTGCACCAGCTTGCTATGGTAACAGAAAGCAACAGGCCTCTATAGGCAATCATCCAAAAACCCTGCAGTAAAAGCAAGCAGCTCCTGCAGAGCCTTTCTGAAGCCTACCAATATCCAACAAAGATGGTTTCCAGGCAGTCCAAGGCAACAGAACCCTGCAAAGATGCAGAGGAAGAATGTGTGTGTGGCACAAGGCACTCCCAGTGTGGTACGATGACAAAGCTTTCTCCATCTCACCTGTATGTGTGTGTGGCGGGGAGGAGTTTGTTTTATGGAGAGTTGTTGGGGGGTTGTTTGGGGGAAGGGGTTGCTTGAGGGGGTTGTTTTGGTTTTTTTAACCTTTGAGTCAGTGTCTCACTCCATCCCCTAGGTTAACGTACAATCCTTTCTCTTGCTGACTACCTCCCGGGTGCTAGAGTCACAGATATGTGTTAGCACACCTGCCTTCACGCCTCGTCATTAAAACTAGTAAGTATACTATCAGTGTACCGATTGCCGTAAGTCACAAATCCCATAAGGAACAGGGAACCAAGTAGTTAAGCAGACTTGGAGAAGCACATAAACACCCCGTGGCATAATTCCCCTCAAATCATTCAAAGTACAGCAAAAGAAAGCTGAGCTGTGCAGCCAGCACGCGGACCCATACAGGTCATGAACATCTCAAAAGATTCACAGTTTTGTACATTCAGTTTTAATTCTGAATATCAACTGTCTCGAGCTGAAGAATTGGAATATGACATTTAAATTTTTTCATAAAATCAGAGATGGTGGTATTTGAACGGAATTGTAGCATTTAGGGAGCTAAGGTGGGAACATCAAGACTTCCAGTCTAGGGAGGCAGAGGCAGGCAGATTTCTGAGTTCAAGGCCAGCCTGGTCTACAGAGTGAGTTCCAGGACAGCCAGGGCTACACAGAGAAACCCTGTCTCAAAAAACCAAAAAAAAAAAAAGACTTCCAGTCTAACACAGTTCAAGGTCAGCCTGGGCTGTCTAAAGACAAAAGTTCAAAATCAAGTAATTTAGTAAAACTACATTTATTTTCAAAGAAACACTCTTTGCTCCTTAATTTTACTATGGTGAAGATGACAGAACTGCAGAGCTGCAAACCTTCGCTTAACGCTTGGCATTCCTCCAGGCCTTTGACCTCTACATGCTATAATTTCTAGTCTATATTTAAAAAGGATTATCTCACTGGCAAAATATAATTGTTAATAATGTATGGCAAGAACTCTCAATCCATTGTACTAATGCTCCCTCCCCCTCAAATACCCACTCCCCAGGTTCAGAGAGATGAACCTGAGGCTTTCTACCTGCTAGGCAAGTGTAATGGCTGGTTTGTGTGTCAACTTGACACAAGCTGGGGTTATCACAAAGGAGCCTCCCTTGAGGAAGTGCCTCCATAAGATCCAGCTGTAAGGCATTTTCTCGATTGGTGATCAAGGGGGAAGAGCCCTGCCCATTGTGGGTGGTGCCATCCCTGGGCTGGTAGTCCTGCATTCTATAAGGTAGCAAGCTGAGCAAGCCAGGGAAAGCCAGCCAGTAAGTAGCATCCCTCCATGGCCTCTGCATCAGCTCCAGCCTCCAAGTTCCTGCCCTGTGTGAGTTTCTGTCCTGACTTCCTTTGGTGATGAACAGCAATGTGGAAGTGTAAGCTGAATAAACACTTTCCTTCCCAACTTGCTTCTTGGTTATATGTTTTGTACAGGAATACAAACCCTGACTTAGACAGCAAGTATCTACCACCAAGCCACCCCTCAGCCCTCTTGCTTTCTGAGGCAGGCTCTCAATAAGTTTCTCCAGCTGAGCCTTAACTCACTCTGTAGCCCAGAGTGAGCCCAGAGTGTAGCCAGAGTTCTGGCAGGACCAGAAACTGGGACCTTCTGCCTAGGTTTCTCATTTGGCTGAATCTACAGGCCTGGGCTACTAGGACTGATTACACTGGACCAATTTTATATGTTTTAATTTTCCGTTACAAAACATTAATAAACTGGATGTGGTGGTATACGCATTTAACTCCAGAATTAGGGGGGCTGAACTCAGGAGGATCCTGAGTTCAAGGAGAGTCTGGGCTACATACAATGTAGGATCCTGTATTTAAATAAATAACTTAAAAAAAAAAAAGATAAAGACCAAAAAAAAAAAAAAAAGATCTCTACTTAGCAGTTTTACTGTTGTGTAAATCAAATAAAATTAAATACATTTCCTTACTATATCAGGTAGTGTCTAAGTAATTTAAACTTATTTTATATGAGCACACTGTAGCTGTACAGATGGTTGTGAGCCTTCATGTGGTTTTTGGGAATTGACTTTTAGGACTTCTGCTCACTCCAGTCAACCCTGCTCCCTCCAGCCCAAAGATTTATTTATTATTATGCATAAGCGTTGGTGCCCGTGTGAGGAGACCTCCACCTGCTGACAGAAGTTCGCTGATGGGCCAATCGGTCTGCAGGTGAGTGTACCCCAATAAATGATGGGGCAGTACTTTTCTAAATCTAAACCCCACTCTGAGTCCCTATATCTCCCACTTGATCCCTGAAGCAGCACACCCTGGTCCTCCAGTGGGACCCTGCTTTCGATACTACCTCCCTCCTTTGATCCTTTTGGTAAAACCGAGCGTGGTGGCGCACGCCTGTAGTCCTAGCTACTCGGGAGGCTGAGACAGGAGGATCGCTTGAGTCTGGGAGTTCTGGGCTGTCGTGCACTACGAAAATCGGGTGTCTGCAATAAATTGGGCATCAATATGGTGACCCCCCCAGGAGTGGGGGCTGGAGAGATGACTCAGCTGTTAAAGGCTAGGCTCATAACCAAAAATATGAGTTTGGTTTCCAGCTCCTTTCGCTGGGCTGGATGGGGAGCTGCCAATCTAGCTGATCTCCAGGGGTGGGAGGTTGGGGAGAGGGCCTTGTGCCCAGGAGTCCCGGCCCCTCAGGAACCCAGCATTTTGGGTCGTCCTCTCTGCCATCCCAGCTCTGTTCCTCACTCTCTTTTAGGGAAGGGGCGTCCGGCAGGATCTGCGAGGCGAGTTAGGAGCCGTATGTGGGGTCCCAAAGCCATGAGGCTGCTGGGGGCCTCATGCTGGAGCCTGGCATACAGGGAAGACACGTGGGCCAGGTGACCAGCGCTGGGTGCCACTGGGGTGGACAGGGCAGAGCTGCAAGGCGTGAGAGGCAGCAGACCTACGCCTGCCAGGGAGTTGGTGGAGCCCCGTGCATCCAGCAGCATGCACTCCATGAGTGGCTTGGAGCCACTGCGGGTCTCCAAGGCTCCATACTGTGGGTAGAAGCAGCAGCCACAGTAGGAGTAGGCTGAGTGCTGGCTGTCCAGTGCTCTCCCTAGTCTCCACCTGGGTCTGCGCTATCCCTGGCCTACTCGGTACTGCCTGGCCAGGCTGAGATTCGATGGCTAGAGCACAGGTAGGGCTCTGGGCACCAGTTGCCCCATGAGGATGGAGTTTGGAGGAGCGGAGGAACAGGGGGCACCAGCTGGGGCGCCCCAACTGAGCTGTTTCTTCCCAAGCTCCAGTGTCCAGCCTGTGAGCATTGTGGGATGGGAGATGGAGTGGTCAGCTCTCGAAGCACTTGGCTACCCCTTTCTTCCCTCTCCAGCGCTGTCTCAGCATAGGGGTGCCCTGCCCACCTCACACCTCTCCTCACCTTCCCTGAGGAGATTTACATAAACCTTGAACTTTTCAGAGATTCAGAGTTTCCGATGCCTCGCTCGTCCTCCCCCTCCCCATCACTCCTGCCTTGCCCCTGGACACCCGCTTGTCCATTGCCTCAGTGCAGCAGGGCATAGGCTGTTACTCTTTCAGAGTCAGTGTAGCCGCTCCAGTCCCAGCTTTGGGTGGCAAGAAGCAGGAGTAGGGCCAAGGGGCTAAGGCAACCACATCTGCACAGTCCCTGGCCAGAGAGGCAGCAGCAGATATCTAGGAGACACTGATGCTTGCCACCCTCTTCCTGGTCTGGTATCCAGCGCCCACCAGGACCTTAGCGGGTGGGCACCCAGCTTGGCGCACTCACTCCTTTCTCCCTACCACAAAAACACAAGGGGGAATCTCTACCCCCACATGATCGATTGAAAAAGGCACTATTTACCATAAATATTTTAAGTTTTCCTAAAGAGGATCCACATCTGTCCCCATTTCAAAAACATTGGTCTTTATCGGTTTCTTACAGCTCCATTTGGGTCAGGTGGAGAGACGCAATGACCGGAGGTTGAAGAGGGCCAAACCCACTCTTAACAGGTGGAAGAGGGTTTGGCTTTGTGTTCCCCCAAAATAAAAAAAGACCAATCTGGATACTGGCCAGAGACATAATATACTTGCCCCAACAGGGGATGATGATATTAATCACTCCAGGGAAATTTTCAGCCCTGAGAGCCCTCCTTCTGCTTCCTTCACAGATTTATCAAGAAAAAAGAATGAAGATCCCCCTGTCAACGACAATGAGGATCCTGCAAAAGATTGATGGGGGGATTCAACGATCCAGGAAGACTTAGAGAAGAGGAGAGTTTCAAGACAACCCACTGTGGACTGACCTCCATGGCTTCCTGCCCTACCTACTTCCCCTACTTGGTCCCTTCCTCCTTCTCCTCCTTCTCACGGTGGGGCCGTGTTTACTTAACACACAATTCATCCAGCAGCATATAGAGGCAATCAGGCTTCATCAGGTCCAGGTTCATTATCAAAGGCTCGCTTCCCAAGAGCCAAGGTCAACATACAATTGGTCCTCAGAATATGAACGACCCTCCCTGGCTCTCCATTTGACCAATGACCAGTAAGATCTCAGACGTGCTGAGATGACCTAAGACGGGTTGTGGAACATGCCCCTTGAGCCAGAGTGACACATGGTATCCAGAGACAGGTAAGGTCCCCATGTGCGGGGACAACCTAAGACAGGAGCCATGTAACCTGCTCATTACAAAAACAAAAGGAGGAGATGTTGGGCCCTATTTACCCCTGGTTTGGGCCTTGAGGGCAAACCTGAGCCTAGCTCAAGTTCTGTAAACTGTCTCAGTCGCTTTCGTATTAGAGTGACTCAGCACGACCTGCTTAAGCCTGCCTTTGCCTAGCTCCTGCTGATGTAGAGTAACTTTGTTGGCTCCATCAGTCACCCCATACCCTTCATCAACTTTCCCCTCCCCCTACCTCATCTCACCTCAGTAGAAAACTCTTACCTCCTCTTTCAGCTCTTTATAAGGAAAAGATCAGACTCCTGGCTCTGGGTAGTTATTCTCCGGACAGCAGGAGATCCAAGCCATGACGCTCACCATCCTGCTCAGTTCTGAAAGGCTCAAGTAGATCGGGTTCTCTCTCTCACCTGGTTCTGCCAGCAGAGAGCCCAGCACATAAGCCCAAAAGAGGACATCAGTTCTCATTACGAGTGGTTGTGAGCCACCATGTGGTTGCTAGGATTTGAACTCAAGACCTTTGGAAGAGTAGCCAGTGCTCTTACCCACTGAGCCATCTCGCCTAGTAATTTAAATATTTATTTTTATTTTTTCTCTACGCTTGCCCAAGTGTTCAGCTGTGAAACGTATGCATGCAATGCCTGCAGAGGCCAGAAGAGGGCATCAGATCCCCTGGAAATTTGAATTACAGATAGCTGTGAGCCACCCTGTGGGTACTGGAAATCAAATCCCAGGCCTCTGAAGAGCAGTCAGTGATCTTAGCCACTGAACCATCTCCCCAGGTCTAAGTAATTCTTAAGATTTAGTAATTGTCTTAAGATTTAGTAATTTGTCTAAGTAATTTCTTAAGATTTCCATCTTACCCACTACTGATCCTAAACAGCCACAAAGCCAGCTATTCTAGGGATGCTTGATAGTGTTCTCTACTGGCATTTTCCTATGAAGGATTATGATTTTTCTCATTGAAAAGTAGAGATTCTTGAAAAAGTCACCAACATGGTCTGTAACTAAGTATGGCTACCACCAGTCTTTTCCCAATTAAGACATCTATTGCTATGGTTAGTTTCTTCCAAAAGTTTTTAAGTCTTCAGCATCCACCACAACTTGGAAACATCAGAACCCAAGGTCGTACCTACCTCAATGTATCCACTCAACAGATCCAGGATGGCTGTGACCATGGTAGCCTCTGCCTTAGGGGCAGAACAGAGCACAAGGACACAGCACATGCCCTACTGGGATGCAAACCTGTACATGTCATACTTAGAATTCTGTAGCCATGCAGCGGACACTCCACAGTAAGAATGGTGCCTTCTGGAATGTGTCCAATGCACAACCTGCAAGCTTAAACATGGCCACAACCTTCTAACCCAAACATTAAGATTTCTTGACTTGGCATGACGGGCATTTTGAAACCAGCAATTCTTTGCTGTGTGGGAGCTTTCCTGGACCTGTATATTTCAGCTTCTATCCACCAGATACACTGTTTTTATGCAACAAACGTAAGTGCCTTTAGACACTGCCCATTTGTGTGGGGAGAGGCAGGAGCACCAAAAAAATTCCCTCTCTGAGAAGCACCGCTCAAACAGTAGCAAGTAAGAAGCAGAGGCCTGACTTGTTTTTATTCTGAATGATACTTTCAGTACAAAGATTAGGTAAAGTCATTGTTACAATTCAAACCTAGAAGTTCATTTAGTAGGGAATCTACCTCTCCTCTCTCTTTCTGACTCTAGAGTTAGCCACTGATGAGTTTGAAGGGTACACGCTTTAACTACAAACACACATGAACATCATATGTGCACAGAAGAACACATATTTCCCCTTTAAAGTTCCTTGGCTTTATTTCTTCCATTCAAAAGTACGTTATGGTTACCCATCCACCTCTATTCTTGCTTCGTAAGTACAGAGTGGTCTGTGTTGTGGGTACTTGTCATACTTTAAGGTGTCACAGGTGGCATCTATGTTGTGTTCATTTGGATTTGTTTCCAATGACAATACTATAGAAAATGCTGTCGCTAACATCTTTGTTATCTGTCTTCCCAGTCTTATGCAGGGGCGGACTCTTAGAAGTGGGACTGCTGAGTCAGGATATGCATGCTCTTGGTTGTGCTAGGTTTTGCCAAGAGCCTTCCCTAACTTCTTCACAGGCTACGGAGGAGTGAAATAAATCAAGTACCTAAAAAGATTTGTAATGGTGAGAGATCTACTCTACCCCGATCCAAAATGAAGGCATTCCTGGAGTAGTTAATCCTCCCCTCTAAATCTCCTTGTATCTTTTTTTTTAAGTTAACAAACAAAAAAAAATGGCTTTAATACCTTTAAAAAAAAATCTCCTTACTGCAGTTCAAGGAGAGCTATTTTAAGAGCTATCAGGATAAAGCAGGGAGCATACACATTTAGTTAATGCAGGGGACTAAGTATGCACTAACTCAGCACTTTCAATGTGACAAATAAGGCCAATATGCTTACTAATCATTGTTTCAGTATTACAGATGAGCGCAGGGGTGTTGTTTTCAATTGATTTTCTAACACAAAATTACAGGACACAATTACACTGCAACTGCTATCACAAAGCTCAGTTCTACATCTTTCCCTGACTCTCAGAACCCGAGGAGTAACACAATGACCTCAGGCAGTGTTAAGTTTAGGCCCAGTCAATAGTCCTCAAGGAGTTCAAAAAGAGGTGAAGCATTATCGAAATCAAATAAATGCACAGTTTACTATTTTAATTTGGCATTAGAAATCTCTCTGGGTAATAAATGGGTAATAAATACATATTTAAGCGAGTACATTGACAGCGTTAGGAAATAAAACATCTAATGGGCATAAGAAGCTGCAAAGCCTAGATGACCTTAATAAGGCTCCTGCAAACCTCTTCCCCTGGAGCCGTGGGGGTGGTATACCCCTGCAATCCCAGATTGTGCTGGAGTCAGGACAATCAGGAGTTGAAGGCCATTCTTACCTACCTAGTTAAGACTGATTTTTTTTTTAGAATTGTCCAATTATGAACAAATAATGACTTAAGGAAATACAGAAAGATGAAGATAAGAACCAGGCATAGAGGTGCATTCCTATAGTCCCAGCACTCAGGTGGCCGGATCAGGAATTCTTCAGGAGTTTGTTGTTGCTAGAATTTAAAATTTTATGTGTATGTGTATTTTGCTTGCATGTATGTATATGCACTGGATCCCTTGGAACTGGAGTTTGGAGGTTGTGAGACATCATATAGGTGCTAGAAATCAAACCCAGGTCCCTCTGTGAGAATAAGTGCTCTTAACCAACAAGCTATGTCTTCAGCCCCAAGACCTTGAGCTTGAGGCTAGCCCTATCGTCCGGAGTTCAAGGGCAGCCTAAGCTACATAGTCACAGTGAGACCTTGTTTCAAGAAAGAAACAAGAAAGGGAAAAGGGGGCAGAGAGCTGCTTTGTGTGAACAGGGAACTAGTGCTTGTATTCTTGGCTTCTAGTAGTCTTTTCAGTTTTAATCTATGAGTCTGTGTGTGCCACATTGCAAGTGTACATACAGAGGCCAGAAGAGAGCCGTGGATTCTCTGGAGGTGGAGTTTCAAGTGGCTTGACTGCTCCATGTGGGTTCTGGAAGAGCACCTGGTGTTTTTACTTCCCTCTGGGTAGCCCTGGCAGTCCAGACACTCATGTAGATCTGCCTGCCTCTGCCTCCCCGGACTAAATGTGTGCTACCACACCCCAGCAGCAAGCATTCCTAACCACTAAGCCATCTCTCCTCTCTTGCCCTAGGTTTCATTGTTTGTTTGTTTGTTTGTTTTGTTGGTTTTTTTGTCTTTGTTTTTCAAGACAGGGTTTCTCTGTATAGCTCTGGATGTCCTGGAACTCACTCTGTAGACCAGGCTGGCCTCGAACTCAAAAATCCGTCTGTCTCTGCCTCCCAAGTGCTGGGATTGAAGGCATGCGCCATCACTGCCCAGTTCCTTTCTTTTTTTTTTTAAAGTTATTCTTTTTTTAAAAAAATTAGTCTTTAATTTTTTAAAAAAAATTACTTATTTATTTTATGTATGTGAGTACACCATAGCTGTCTTCAGACACCCCAGAAGAGGGCATCAGATCTCATTACAGATGATTGTGAGCCACCGTGTGGTTGCTGGGAATTGAACTCCAGACCACTGAGCCATCTCTCCAGTCCCAACCCCCAGGTTTCTATTAGTGTTATGTCATTTAGGCAAACATTCACTACTTTCATTGGACCCTGAGAATGACACTAATTGACATGAATGGGGACTTACCTCGATAGCTCTCCTACTTAAAGTGTGTTACTCTCAGCAGCAGTGGCTACGTATAAAAATGTCGTCAACCTGGGATACGTGAGACCCTGTCTTAAAAACAAGCAAGCAAGCAAACAAAACTCAAGTACAGCCAGTACACCGGGAAATTCACAAACTTCCCTCGGAGGCTTACAGACATTTGAGCCTCAGGTCCTGCCTCTGATCTTTTGAACCCCCATATGTCCTTAACAAACCCCCAAGGGGTCCCTTCACAAAGCAAAGTATGAGAGGCTTTTCAACAAAACTACAAGTGGGATCCTCATGAGTTGGGGAAGAACAATTCTGACCCATAGGAAACATCTGAAAGACTCTAGAGACATTTTTCAGCAGCGTACTGGTGGTGGCTCACAAATAGAGGTCAGGGATGCTATACACACACTAGATGGCCAGGACCCTTTCCTACAGGGATGCTATAACATGCTACATGGCCAGGACCCTTTCCTACAGGGATGCTATACACACACTAGATGGCCAGGACCCTTTCTCACAGGGATGCTATAATATGCTACATGGCCAGGGATGTTGTGAACACATCAGATGTCCAGGACCCTTCCCTCCCAAGTCCAAGGTTCCAGAGGTTGAGAAACTACCACACAGAAAAAAAAGTTCTGCCTAATTCAACACATACCACTAACAATCTTTATGGAGAAATTTGTTTAAATCCAAAAGTTTGTGATTTTCTTCTTGTCAGATCAACTGAATTCACATTCTCCTTTTACTGGTATCCCCTTCCTGCTTTACAAGAAAAGAGCATGAGGTTGAAATTAAAGGACTGGAGAAATGATGCCATGTTGTTTTAAATCATAAAGAAGGGCTGGAGGGCTCAGTGGTTAAGAGCATTGACTGCTCTTCCAGAGGTCCTGAATTCAAATCCCAGCAACAACATGGTGGCTCACAACCATCTGCAATGGGGTCTGGTGCCCTCTTCTGGTGTGTCTGAATACGCATATACATAAAATAAATAAATGAATCTTTTAAAAAATAAATCATAAAGAAAACATTTAAATGAAAATCACAGCTGGGCAGTGGTGGCAAACATCTTTAGTTCCCTAGCACTGGGGAGGCAGAGGCAGGCAGATCTTTGAGTTTGGGGACAGTCTGTTTTACAGAGTGAGTTCCAGGGCAGCCAGGGCTACACAGAGAAATCTTGTCTTCATAAACATGGGTTTTTTTTCCCCAGAAACATGGATTGAGTACTGGCTGCTCTTCTAGAGATCCTAAAATTGATTCTCAGCACCCACACTGGAAGGTTTACAACTGCCCATGACTCCATCTCCACAGAGCCTGACACCCCTGGCCTCTTTAGGTACCCATATGTAGAGAGCTGCGGTGTACCAGCTGGTTCCCGCCTTCCACTATCCTGAAAGTGAGCGCTCTCTTGAGATAAGTCCTAAATTGGCTACACTTGCTGTCTCTGGCCGCTTCCGCATTGTGTGACCTATCTGCTGTTCCCACGTGGCCTGCAGGGGTTGGCGGGCACAAGGTATTTAGGTCCGTGGGCATACCACCAGAGAGAACCACCAGAGAAACACCAGAGAAGGAGAGATAGCATGTAACATCAAGGGGCTAGCCAGGTAAAAGAAGTAAGCATGCATAAAAGGTCCTGAATAAACTGCTTAAGGAAGACCCGTGGTCGTGTCCTTTCTTGCTGGTCGAGAGGGCCACGACACCCATACTCACGAGCACATATGTAGGCAGGTAGGCAACAAGTGTTAATCCCAACTATTACAAGAGAAAAACAATGCTACCAAAAGAAAAATGATATGCCCAAATTATTGTACTAAAAACTCAACCTAATTTTTAAAAATTGCTAGGTAGATATAATTTGTAATCACAGAAGCACAGGAACCCTCTGTTCCGACAAGTGTATAGGAGTGCCAACAGCAGGTGCTTTCATAAACTCAGTGAGCACCGGGAAACACAACTGGAATCCTAGTAGTTGGGAAGTGGAGACCAGATGGACTCAAGGTCATCCTGGACTATGCCTCCAATTGAGGGCAACCTGGGCTACATGGAACATGTCTCAGTGAATCAATAACTGCCCAGGTACAGCTGCACTGTCTAGTGAATTACGACCCCACCTTCCAGATGTTCACACTCTAGGTCATAGGGCATATTCAGCATTTTCAAGAAAACAATTATTTTCTTTTTATAAGACAAGTCCTGTTTAGCCCAAGTTGACTGTGAACTTTAAAAAGGTTTTGTTGATGTTGAGTCATTATGGATGGTGATGAGTTTTATGCAAATGTTTTCATTCAAGTATGTCCTGTACCTTGGCCACACTCATCTCCAAGTCCTTTTGTTCCCCCTTCCCCTGCTTGCCCCTTACTTTCTCCAGTCTCATCTCTCTTTTCATGTCTGTCTGTCTGTCTGTCTGTCTGTCTGTCTGTCTCTGTCTCTCTCTCTCACACACACACATACACACAATACACATGGTTTTATGCAGCTTTTATCTACACAAAATTTAGAATCTAAGATGAGAGAGAGCAAGGTCTCTATCTTTCTGAGTATACTTCCATACATTCCCCAGTTGCATTCATTTCCCTGCAAATGACACGATTTCGTTAGTTTTTAAGGCTGAAAAAAATTCCATTGTGTATATATCACATTTTCTTTATCCATTCATCTGTTGACTGAACACAGGCTGATTATTCCATAACTGAGCTATTGTGAATACTGCTGGAACGAAACCAGATGTGCAAGTATGTATGTGATATGTTGGTGAAACCATATCTCAGGGGATGGGCACAGGCAGGTGAGGGCTGCCAGTGCAGAAAAGTTCCAGAGAGGGCAATAGAAACTAAGGAAGGGAACACCCAAGCAACAAAGACAATGCCAGATATCCAGTCCTAGAATCATCTCAATCATCGCAACTCCACACATATATGAAAATAACCTAAACACACTCACCAAATAATGAAAAGTTACATCTAGTTGAGTCATTGGCCAAAGGGATATCGTGGAAACCCCCAAACATCTCAGTCTATTGTTAAGGTTTCTGGTTGTTTTCCACAAACTGATAGTGAGGCTTTACCACTGAATTCAACACTTACATATCTCAGAGAACACAGAGAAGTCAAGCTGGTGCTTACCTAGAGCCTTCACCCCCACTGACCGGTGTTCATGGTGTTCCGTGGTTCATGGAAGATATTCTACCACAAACTCTGCAATCTACAACAGTGACATGCCTACATGACATGTTGGTGCAGTGGTAGCACAAACACAGTAGGAGTGACTAGCCATTCTCTAACTGGATCTAAGGCTGACTACACAAAACAGAACCCATGCCTGACACTGGTCTAGTGGCCAAGAACCTGAGACTGAACAGGCCATGGGTCTAGAAGAAAACCAAATACTACTGTTCCCCTAAAAGGACAAAGCAATAAAATGACTCCTAATGGCATTCTGCTATATTAACAGATCAGCGTCTCACTCAGCCACCGTCATGAAGCTTCCTTCTGTAGTGGATGGGAACTAACACAGAGACCACAGCTGGGCAACGTGTGCAGAGAGAGAGATTTTAGAACGCTTAGTCTAAACTAGGATGACTTTATTAAACCATTCTCCTAAGGGCTCCTGGAACTATACAGAAGAAGTGGCAGAAAGATTGAGAGCCAGAGGGATGGATGCCACCAAGAAAACAATGCCTTCAGGACACAGCAGGACTGACACACAAATGAGCCCACAGAGATTGTGGCTGCATGCATAGGGCCTGCACAGGTTCAAGACAGTGTCCCAGCACTGAGAGGGGAAGTGGACACAGGTTCCTACTTGTAACCAAAAAGTTGCTTCAAATTGACATCCTCTTGTAAAGGAAAAAATTCATTTTCTCCAATAGAGTCTCATTGCGTATATTAAACACACTTAAGGGTAAGCCTGATGCCCAACAATTGATGGCCAAAACAAAACGAACCCAATGATATTTTTGTAGATATTTTTGCCTCATATTGTTTTGTCCGGGCTTTTTAAAAATTTTTGTTTTGTTGTTGTTTTGTCTTACTGGTCTTTTGCTTGTATATTATGGGTTTGGATTTAGTGGGGTTTTGTTTTGTTTGTGGTGTGTGTGTGTGTATTGTATTTTTTTCTGTTTTGTTTTGTTTTTAAATTCTGGTTTGTTTACCTGTTTGTTTTCTAAAGAGAGAAAAAGAAATTATTTCTCTGAATGGGCATAGAGTTGTGTGGGTAGGGTAGCAGGGATAATCCAGAAAGAGCTGGGGAAGGGAAACTGTGATCAGAATATACTGTATAAAAAAATTCACTAAAAGTATTTATTAAAATATTAGCTCCCCTCAAGTTAAATACCTGGTCTGTTTCACTTCTGATGGCAGATTAAAATATAAAGTTAGCTAAGAATAGTGACTAAAAGCAAAGCCCCAGTCAGACTCCCCAAGTTCAAATCTAGATTCTCTCTCATTCATTAGCTGCAGCCTAGACCAAATCATATAAATTACTTGTATGTCAACTTCATTGTCTGATAAGTTAAGCTCTAAAAGGGCAGAGAACTGTGTTTATTGTCATCTCACCAGCACCTAAGACACTGATTGGTCCTGAATGAACCCTGCAGGATGAGTTGATGGAAGCAATACTTCACACTGTGGGCTGTTTCACGAGAGTTAAAACATACAAAGCCTGAGCACTGAATAAATGCTCAATAAATGTCAATACTTTCTTTAAAAATAGTGAGTGAATGATAAAAGTGAAGTTGATGGCCACACAATTATATTTCTATGAAATTATTTTACCTTCCTTTGACTGAACAACATATACTAAAATAAAGTCTCAACCATTTAAAATGTCGAACAGCTAAGAGCTACACCTAACTAATGACTGTTTAATTTCCATAAATGTCCTCATCACGGGTCAGTTCGGAGACCTATATTATCTTAATGTACTAGTAAATTATATTTCACGGCAGACAAAATTGCCTTCCAGGCCACTTTCCACAGCTCTATGACCTTCAGTCAGCCAAATAGGTATGGCTGCTGGCTGACGAGAGGAGAATTCTTTTTGTCTGGGAATTGGCTCATAGGAAACCGTAAGAGTTATGATGAGAATCTAAGATGGATAGGAGAACAGTAAAACATAAATATAAAATCAATTCTCTGAGAAACAGCCACCTCCACTCTATCATCTTAAAGGAGGAGAGAGAAGGAGTCTGCAAAGTTGAACATGAAAAAAAAAATCCCACAGCCAGGTCCTAGGTCTCTTAACTCTACACAGAACTTCAGCCACTGAGAATTCAAACGTAGGAGAACACAAAAGCATATTAACATTTCTTTGCAAATGTGCAACAATGTCACTCTGTATCACTGTCTTCTTCATGACACTCATTTAGAATGCACAGAACTTAAGTTTAGAGCCAGCTGTACAGGGGAACATTTAACGGCCTTTTCTTTCAAGTGAGAAAATATCCAGGGTGATATTATTCCATTCACTCATTTATAAACATCTACTAGTCTCCTATAATAAACCAGGTATTAAGGACACAAAGATAAACAGGAAAGTGGAGCAGCCCTTGAGGGTTGGGAGATGGCTCAGATTGTCGAGTGTTTGCTGCACAAGCACAGGGACCTCGGTTTAACCCACAGCAAAATGTAAAAGGCCTGGCCAGGAGGCCTTTTAATCTGTAAAAACTGCCCTAGTAATCCCAACACTAGGGAGGCAGAGACAGGCAGATCCAAAGAATTCAGCAGGATTGTCAACTAGCCTATCCTAATCCACAAGCCCCAGGTCACGGAGAAAGACTGTAACAAGCAGCAACAACAAACAAACAAAACCAACAAAATGGACACACACACACACACACACACACACACACACACACACCGGGGAACAATAGCCACAGCTGACCTCTGGCCTCTACCAGCACATGCACATACCCACACACAAAGGAATCGTAGATCTTAAGGAGCTTGCACGAGGTCAAAAGTATTATACAGACGGTTATTATTAAATAAGTCCTACCAAGTGGGAAAAGAAAGGGGAAGATGATCAACTCTGGTTAGATCACCAAGCCCTGCAAAAGAGTTAGCTGTTTACACCATTGAAGACTCAGCAACAATGATTTATCTTAAAACAGAGAAACCTTTTCAAATACCCAGTTCCTTCAAGAGAGGCAGGGATACCATTTTCTAGGCTGTCAGGCACTGCCTGGCGTTTTATATACACCAATCAGTCCTGAAAACGGATGGGAAAAGCTAGCAGTATTGTCCTCATGTTTCAAGGGACAAAAGCGGCGGAGAGAATTCTGTCCTAAGACAAGACACCCTGGAGACATAAACTGAGTCAAGGACATCCCTTTCCTTCTCTAAACTGTTTACACTCTGCAAAGATTTATTCTCTTCAGAGGAACCGTCCTGTAATCGGGAATTCTGGTCTGCAAAGTTACCACTTCCTAAAAAAATCAGGACTCAACAGTTTAAGAACCTTAACGAAAGAAAGACCCGCCAGATTTCCTCCTCTCCCTAAAATTTAGCTTCAGGTGCAGCGACCCTCCACTTTAAGGAGCCGCACCCTCTCTCGTACAGGACACACCACAGGTGCTCCAGAAACGGTAGTATTTTTTTTTTCCCCAAAGTACTTAAAGGGCTGACTAAAATATGCTAAGGCACTGGAAATTCAAAGTACTAGCTGTTTTGTTTGTTTCTATCCCAAGTCACATCTGAAACGCTAACCGGGGGAGGGAGGCGGGGAGACGGGGAGCGGGAGAGCGTGGAGGGTCGAGCTGGGAGGGTGGTACGCGCCAGCCCAGTTCCAAAGGACCGCGGAACCCAGATACAAGCCTCGAGTCCCGAAGCCTGGGCATGAGAACTGCCAAGCAAACGTTTCTTCAGCATCTAGCAAAGATGCTGCAGGGGTGAGGGAGGAGAGAGTAGACTCTAAAGTCTCAAAGGCGAGCTTTAAGCCCAAAGTCTCCACACCGAGAACCAGCCACCAAGTGGGAATCCGGCTGACAGCGGCGCGCTCTTGGAAAGTTGTACCGAGGCACGCCCTACACTAGCCGCCCAACTGCGACAGCCACCGAACGCCAAAACCGGCCTTTTCTATGCATTTGGGTGCTCATCTGGAGCCTCATCCCGAATGTCCAGAAGAAAGGGAAACGGAGCGGAGCCCCGCGGCGCGGCCCCGCGACCCGCAGCCCCGCCCCGGCTCACCTCCCCGCGCGCCCCGCGCCGCCCCGGCTGGCCGCCAGCGCCCCGCCAGCAGCTGCACCATCAAGAGCAGGCGCAGGGCGCGCCGCCGCGACCCCCGCGCCGCCATCGCCCGCCCGCCCGCCGACGGCTGCCTCGCGGACAACGCCGGGCTCTGAGGGACCGAGCACGCGGGCTGCCGCCGAACTCTGCTCGCTCCTCTGGAGCCGCTCGCCGCTCGCTCTTCAGCTCCGGCAGGAAGCCCACCTCACCGCCCGGTGGAAGGCCCGCGGAGCCCGAGGGCGGAGCCGAGGCGCTTGGCCCCGCCCCGATGGTTCGCAGCTCCGCCCCCGGAGCCCACACCCTGTTCTTCTAGGCTCCGCCCCGGGTCCGGCCCCATCAACTCGTAACTCCGCCTCTCCCACGCCTAGCGCTGGACAAGTGCGAAGACGGTCCTGACTTTTGTTTTTGGAGCTGTTTTGTTTCCTTTGGTACTGAAAACTCTGGATTCCAGCGTGAGCCAACAAGACTGCCTTCCTGCTTCGGCCTCTCATGTCCCTGTTGTAGATGCTAAAGTGATCCGCATCAGGAGACCTGTATTTGAGATCTGTAAGGCCATCCTGGTCAAATCACCCTTCCTTTGTGAGTCTATTTTCTCTTCCTTGAAAATAACATGAAAAAAAGAAAAAGAAAAAGCCGGGCAGTGGTGGTGCACGCCTTTAATCCCAGCACTTGGGAGGCAGAGGCAGAGGCAAGTGGGTTTCTGAGTTCGAGGCCTGCCTGGTCTACAGAGTGATTTCCAGGACAGCCACGGTTACACAGAGAAACCCTGTCTCAAAAAGAGGGGGGGGGGGGGGGGGGCGACTAGAGGACTCTGAAGGACAGCTGTGACTGACAGCTCTGACATTCATTCAAGTAATCCACGAAAATGATAGACAATTGCTTCCAGAGTAGGTCTGTGCCACCATCACTTGGCATTGTAAATATTAGTACCTTCGACTGCCACCACTCCCTTACAACTTTGATGGAGATCGGTGCTGACTGTGTCGCAAATCCCTCTAGACTCTACACTGTATCTCATTGCCTCTGTTCATAATTGATTAGAAAGCTTCATTTAGTTGAAGAGATTCAGGCAAATTATCTTTAAACTTCAGTGGCAGAGCATGCCAGATTTTTCACAGAGAATTATGGAGTTGGCACCTCTACAATTCATTATAGGCAGAAATCTCACTCCAACCTTCAGACTGCATAAATCTGTTAAAAGTGAGACCTGGTTGCAAAGAATCTTAAAGGCAAAATTCATTTAAGACCCTTCCCCCCTGGGTCCAAGTATATCCAGGGAAATGGAAAAAAAAATGTCCAAATGAGCTAGTGTACTTAAGCAGGCAAGTGAAGGGGCCAGAGAATAAAAGATGTGTATGGTGTTCACAGGCCAGTTGTTAATTACACCTCTGCACAGGAATGCCTAAGCCCTGACACAGCAAATATATACTTTAAAGAATTTATAGGACTTTCAGCCACTTATACCATTTGTCCTAGCCAGTGTTTGGGTGACTTTAGAGTGTTGTTCTACTTTTACAGCTAAAGGATTTGGAGACTGGAGTTGAATAATTGCTGAAGGTCACAATACCTGTCAATGGTAGAGCTAGGTAAATGGTTGTTAGCTCAGCCACAGTGAGCATAATTACAACTTGGACTGCTCGACAGAGTGTTCCATCTACAGTCACATGAGGACAGTTACCACATCATCTCTGCAGTCTTGGGGACTTTCAAACCCAGGCAAGTAATTTCAGTACATTCGTCTTGGCTGCTTTCCCCTCTAGGATGATGGGCTAATCTTTCACATTTGCCAGCTGTGTTTCTGCCCCTAAATTGTTGACAGGCATCTCCATATTGCTAGGACACACTGGCTGACCAATCGACAATGAAGGCTGTTGAGCAGCCACCGCTAAAATTCTCCTGACATAGCATCCACCCACTAAATGTCTAACATTTAGCAAAAGGAACTATCAAGCAGTTCGTTTTTCTGTCTTGCATTGGTTTTGCTCTTATTTATGTTTACATCTGTGGGCGGGTATGCCTTGAGCTGGGGGTGGGGTTTGGTGCTGTGG
>JADRCC010324931.1:1565-11650 GCA_019843855.1 Hylomyscus alleni | reverse complement strand
ATGTAGGGGAATGACAGGGCCGATAAGTGGGAGAGGGTGGGGTGGCAGGCATGGAAGGGGGGAGGCAACAGGGGTTTGTTCTAGTTGTTTTTGTTTGTTCATTAAAAATAAATAAAAAGATTGAATTGATATATACTATTTAAGAGATTAAATTGAGTACCTCATCTTCACAGCTACCCCAATTTCCATCTTCCAGGCATTGTAGTAAAAGTCCCTAGACTCCATGGGTCTTCATTCTTTTCAGGTTCCCATATAATCCCAGTTCCAAATAATAAGCAACTATCAAGATGACCAGGGAAGATCAAGTGGAAATCGGACAGAAGCAAGATATATCCTTCAAAAGCAAGTCCCCAGATACCTAGTTTATCCAACCAACTTCACATCCTAACATTTTTGCCACTTTCCAAACAATGCCATCAAATTATGAATTCATCAATAGATCAATCCACTGAAAAGTCAGAGCTTTTGTGCCTCAAACACTTCTCAGTGGTTGGATCTGGTGACTGATTCTGTAATATGAATCTTTTCTAGGAAATATGAATCCAATTAATAATGCAAGGTTCTTTTGTTCTTTCTTTCAGATGTCCTATTCAAATTGGAGTATATGTCATTGATTTCAAACAAAATTTCATGTCCTTTAATATATTTAATCATTATATTTTTTGTTAATTTTCTCAGAGGAATACTTGTTTTTGATTGTGTCACAGGAAAACTTGTTTATTTCAGAGAACTAATGAATAAAGTAAAAGGTAAAGAGATCTGAAAACTTTTGTGCTTTAAACAGAATATTCAAAGTAATGCATACAAAATTGTGTAACCCTGAACTTTAGTGCAACCCAATAATCTTTATCAAAGGATGTCTCCAAATCTTCAGATATACTCAGGTTATCATATTCTGCTCCCCTCTCTCCTTGTGTGATTCTTCAGGGATAGGGTATAACTGTATTTGATATTCTGCTCAAAGTCTCAGAATTCTTGCAGAGAATTACTTACTGGGTGAATGAAAGTCCTAACTGCTGGCATCTTGGTTTCCAAGGCAGCTTCTTCACTCTCAGAGTTTTTTTTCTTTGCTCAGAGTTTCACAGAAGCCTTCTCTGTGGATCCTACAATCTTTAGGCACTTAAGAACTGTGACAAGGCTACAGGTGTACAGGATCCCACAGCATTCAAATCATATTTTCAGGTTGATTGTATAGTACACTGTTGTGAAAAGAGCAAGAAGATATTTGTTATTTGATATTGTTTTTAAGGTCTATTCTGTTTTCAGACTAAATGGCCATAATCTTAGTTAAAGTCTAAGTTACATCTTCTCTAAAAGTTCCTAACTCTAACCCTAAAAGTCTTGCTTATGAAACTTTAGCCTTGACATAACATAAATAAACAAATATAAATAGCACTAAGATCTTTAAGACAATGCCTATATTCAACATTTCTCTTACTATTCCAATGCATTCCCCAAGATTTGGCTTTTAAAATATTTTTACTGACTGTTTTTCAGATATGAATAATGAAATAAGAGCTGGCTCTGAGCTTATCTGTGAGTGTCTTCTGTTAGGTTTGTATATTGCCTTCCTACCTATCTACTTGACTTTCAGGAGCAGAGGTGAGTAGAACTAGAACTGGGTCTGGCATTTTCTTTCTTCTCTGTCTAGTGTCTTCTCATCTTGGATCCATTTAGCTGAGTAGCCATTGTTATAACAGTAGTATTTAGGGTTTCAGCAACTTCCCAGTGGCTTCAAGTACTGTCTTTGGAGCTACATATTTTTCAAAGCTTTAGTCTTCTATCACAACTTCTTATATTTTCATACTCACAGTTACAGTTGCTTGAATTACAATGAAATACTTTGTTTCTCCAGGATTAGTCTTCATTTAATCAATCACAGCCTTTTATAAAGCACAATCTTCTGATATCACTTATCATTTATGCTAATCCAATAATTTATAAACATTAAAATACTTTCAGTTTAGAGATTCCTTTTGTTAATTAATGAAAAATAACAAATACAATTTTTCTCATTTTATTTATGATAGTATACTTAGTGATACCCCAACTTCTACCTAAGAACTCCTACAGTTCAGATAATCAACTTCAGCAAAGTGGCTGGATATAAAATTAACTCAAACAAAACAGTAGCCTTCCTTTATACAAATGATCAATGGATTGAGGAAGAAAATAAGGAAACAACATCCTTTATAATAGTCACAAATAATATAAAATATCTTGAGGTATCTCTAACCAAACATGTGAAAGATCTGTATGACAATAACTTCAAGTCTCTCAAGAAAGAAATCAAAGAAGACCCCAGAAAATGGAGAGATCTCCCATGCTCATGGAGTAGTAAATTCAATAACATAGTAAAAATGGCCATCCTACTAAAAGTAATCTACAGATTCAATAAAATCCCCATCAAAAATTCAACACATTTTTTCACAGACATGGAAAGGACAATTCTCAATTTCATATAGAAAAACAAAAAATCCAGAATAGCAAAATCAATTCCTAACAATAAAAGAGCTTCTGAGAGAATCACCATCCCTGCCTTCAAGTCATATACTGATCAATACTGATAAAAACTACTTGATATTGGTACAGAGACAGATAAGTCAATCATTGGAATAGATTTAAAGACCTAGACATAAACTCATACATTTATGGGCACTTATCTTTGACAAAGAGAGAGAGAGAGAGAGAGAGAGAGAGAGAGAGAGAGAGAGAGAGGAGTAACCCAGTGAGAACATAAAACAGGAAATCAGATATAAAGAAAAAGGACTAGACTTCAGATATCGCATAAGATATACCACATATGGCATGAACCCAGATTATGTATCAGTTAGCTCTCATAAGAGATGCTCCTATTTTCAGTAGATGGCAACACAGAGATCAAGGTGTAAAATATTAAAAAATATCTGTATGGTCATTCCTAAGCAGAATATTTATATCATACCTCCTACCAAGGCTCACGAATCATTGCAGAAGAGAAGAAAGAAAGGATGTAGGAGTCATAGGTAGTAATTAACTACAAGGAATTAATGTTTTCTCTACAGAACAGGGCAGGTACACATATGAACTCATAGCAATTAAGACAGTATGCACATGATCTATATAGAAATGGGCAAGACAAAATTCCAGCATGAAGAAGTGGGTTGGGCATGAAGTTGCACTCCTAGCTATGGAGATACTGGCATTTGATAACTGCTGTAAGAGGGAGATTTAATTTTCTTTAAAGCTGTGGCCTCTGGTATTTTGACTGCCCTCGAGTGAAGAACATACACTGTACTTTGTGTTATTGGTATTTGATAACTGCTGTAAGAGGGAGATTTGATTTTCTTTAAATCTGTATCCTCTGGTATTTTGGCTGCCCTTGAGTGAAGAACATACACTGTACTTTGTGTGTTCCTGTTTTGTGTGTAAGTGTGTGTATATATGTTCGTTGATTGGACCCATATATTTTCTCTGTGTGCTTGCTGCAACATCTTGTTTTGGCAGCTATGGAACCAAAAAATAAAAATAAACAAGATGATGCTTTCAGATACTGGTGAATAAATGATTAAAAATAATGTCTTACCATTTTTCACATTGGGCTCAGACCAAGCTGCACAAACCCTTGGACTCATTCAAACTGCAAAACATCATAAAACCTTGAATAGGTAGCCTAAATTTTGCCCAGAGATGAAAGCTACTTAAAGCCTCTTTTTCCTCTTTCTTGCTGACTAGGATTCCATGATTTGGTTTCTTAACTTATGCATATTTCCCTGTCTCTGTTTTACTTAGATGCCTAATATTTCTTTTTCTTCCTCTAGCTTGTATTTTGGACGATGAATATCCATTGTATAGTAACTGGCTGTGGGACATGTGCATAATCTTGGTTTTAACGATGATAGTTTTCACTGGGATCATTTTGTTTCTACTTTGGACCCTGAACCGTAAGTGAAGGTGGGGTGGGAACTCCAAGGATCTCCAAGAAACTACAAGTCTCCTGACTCTCTGCCTGAATCCCTATAAAACAAAACTTAACTTGGTAAAACTGGAGGAAAATAGAGGCTGGTGTTGTTGCTATCTTTCTTTTTGCTCTTTTACTTCAATAAGTAGATCAGGGGGCATTTTAGGATTCATACAGTTCTTGCTAAGTATTTGTTAGGTTAGCATATAGGTTTTCCTATGGAGGACTATCTTTGTTGGATTAATTGAAATTCAAGATTCACCTTGACTGAAGGCTTCTTTATGGGTTTCATTGCTGCTTCTCTTTGCTGAGGTGCTATCCTCAATCACAGAGAGCCCTATCTGATCCCTACTCTATAGGTCTAGGTAGATAGTGTTGAGCTTTGCCCTTGAGAAAGTCTAATTTTGCATCTTTAATTCTCGATTCTTATTGAATTATGTTTTAAGAAAGTGTCTTCTGAACAACAATATAAACCAACCAAACCCCTCAGAGCCCCACAGGGATTAAACCACCAACTAAAGACTACAGATATTACAGATGGAGGGACTCATGGCTTCAGCTGCATATGTGGCAGATGATGGACTTGTCAGGTATCAATGGAAGGAGAGGCCCTTGGTCTTGTGAAGACTTGATGCCCTATTGTAGGGGAATGCCAAGGCAGGGAGGTAGAAGTGGGTGGGTGGGTGGGGGAACACCCTCATAGAAGCAGGAGTGGGGGATGGTATAGGAGGATGGGGCTACTGGAAAAGGGGATTGCATTTGACATATAAATAAAGATGATATCTAATAAAAAATAAAAGGAAAAAAGTGTCTTCTATAACTTACCAAGACCAAGATGGTACTACATAGGTTTTCATTTATCCAGCCACTGTCCTTGAATGGTTACAAAGACATAGAAAAAATCTCCATGGCTACCCAGAGTGAAAATAGACCTTCAGAGCTATTTTAACGTATTAAAATGATTTAAACACAGACATGAAAGGAAATTGTGGTGCAATCTTATCACTTTAAGAGAAAAAACAACTGGGCCTGAAAACTAAATCTTGACATCTGCTGGCATGGGGAGATGGAGAAGAGGAAGAGAGACAGCCATGCCTTTTGTCATGAAAACTGACAAGCACCTACACATAGAATGGAACATTTGTTTCACAGAGTGAATGAGAAAGTCAGTATCTGAAAGAAAAAAAGAGAAGAAAAAGGGAAAACTATAAAATACTTTAATAAAAGTACATTTACTTCATTTAAAACAATATTGATTGGAGTCATAAGTTAAAATTTTTATTTAATCACAAAATAATGGCTACACAGATTTTAATATGTATTTTCTTCCAAAACATTCTAAAAGGAAACAATGTATATTTGAAATCCTTTATTTACTGATTGCTATGGATTTTTTTCCAGGACTTCTAAAAATGTAACCCTAAAACATGATTTATTTTGCTGTTTCTTTTCCATTAGCCAAAGAAAAGGAAGCACAGTGTCATTCAGGGCTGGGACGTCCAATCCCATTATTACTCTATCTTTCTTTGGTTTTTTCCTTTCCTTTTTATTGAAAATACAATTTTTCTTTTCTCACATAATATGCCATGATGGTAATTTCCCCTCCATCTATTCACAGTTCCTGTCGACATTCCCTCTTGTAGAGATTCACTCTTTTTTTTATCTCAAAAAGAAAAAACAAAAAATAAAATAAAAAATCAAATGGCTTTTAAGGGATAATAATAAATTGTAACAAAACAAGCAATAATAGAATAAACAGAAACTAATGCAGAATGACTAAGTATATTTATTGAGGCTCTGATAGATACAAAGAAATAAATATGGATGTGTTTGTCATATACTTTTACATTAAATTCCCCTTTTATATTAAATTATATATAGACACAAATGTATATAGAGTAATGTATAGGACCTAGATCAACTGAGTTGTTGTAGAATTATAAAAGTATACTGTTTAGTCTTCACAAAGGAAGGATGAAATACCTTGCATTTGCAGGTGATTAATTACTTAAAATAAAGTTTTGTTAGATGCTTAAAAACACCTAGACTGTCTTTGATTAGACAAAATAGCTTGCAACTTTAAAAGATTAATTTTCAAATTGGCTTAGAAATAAGATACTTCAATGTTAATTTTTTTATTTTATTGGTTATTTTATCTATTTACATTTCAAATGTTGTCCCCCTTACCAGCTATACTCCTTATTCCATCCCCGGTCCCCCTTACATCTATGAGGGTGCTCTCCTACTCCCCCACCCCTTCTTGCATCAGCACCCTAGCATTCCCCTATGTTGGGTCATTGAAGTGCCACAGGACCAAAGTGGCACCCCTCCCACTGATTTCAAATAAGGTAATCCTTTGCTACATATGCAGCTGGATTCCTGTGTCCCTCCATGTGTACTCTTTGTTTGGTGGTTTACTACCTGGGAGCTCTGGGGGTTCTGGTTGGTTGATGTTGTTCTTCCTGAAGGGTAACTAAACTTTTCAGCTCTTTCAGTCCTTTCCCTAACTTCACCATTGTATTCCTAGCACTTAATCTGAAGGTTGAGTGTTTGTGTTTCCATCTGTATTGGTAAGGCTCTGGCACAGCCACTCAGAGAACAGCTATACCAGATTCCTGCCAGCAAGAACTTCTTGGCATCAGCAATAGCTTCTGGAATTGGTGTCTACAGATAGGATGGATCCCCAGGTGGGGAAGTCTCTGGATGGCCTTTCCTTCAGTCTCTGCTCCATTCTTTGTCCCTGCATTTCCTTCTTACAGAAGGAATTTTGAGGTGGGTGGGTGGCTCTATCCCTCACCTGGGGACTGTGCATATCCATTGAATATGGTCTCTACAGGTTCTCTCTCTCCTTTATTGGATATTTCAGCTAATATCATACCTTTTGGGTCCTGGGAACATCTTGAGTCCCTGACAACTGGAACTTTCTAGTGGCTACCCCCAGTTCTCCATCCCCCACTACTACACACCTCCATTCAATTTCATGACTGCCTGTACTTCTACCCTGTCTCTCCCAAACCTGCTCCTGTTTCCTTTTTCCCTACCCCTCCTCTCTCCTACCACATCCCTTCTTCCCTCTATCTCCTGTGATTATTTTGCTCCCCCTTCAGAGTAGGACTGAAGCATCCAGAGTTTGGTTTTTCTTCTTCTTGGGTTACATACAGTCTTTGAGTTGTATCGTAGGTATTCTGTTCTTTTTCATTTTGGCTAATATCCTCTTCTCAGTAAGTACATACATGTGTGTTCTTTTGTGACTGGGTTACCTCAATCAGGATGATATTTTCTAGTTCCATCCATTTGCTTGTGAATTTCATGAAGTCATTGTACTTTTTCTTTTTATTGGATATTTTATTTATTTATATTTCAAATGCTATCCCTTTTCCCAGTTTCCCTTCTGGAACCCCCCCATCCCATCCTCCCTCTCCCTGCTCCCATGAGGGTGCTCACCCACCAACCTACCCACTCCCACCTCCCCACACTGGAATTCCCCAACACTGGGACATGGAACCTTCCCAGGGTCAATGGCCTCTCTTCCTATTGATGTCCAACAAGGCTATCCTCTGCTACATATGTAGCTGAAGTCATGGGACCTTCCATGCATACTCTTTGGTTGGTGGTTTAGTTCCTGGGAGCTCTGGGGATCTGGGTGGTTGATATTGTTGTTCTTCTTATAGGTTGCAAACCCCTTCTGCTCCTTCAGTCCTTTCTTTAACTCCTCCATTGGAGACCCCATGCTTAGTCAAATGGTTGGCTGAGATCATCCACCTCTGTACTTGCCAAGCTCTGAAAGAGCCTCTCACGAGACAGCTATATCAGACTCCTATCAGTAAGCACTTCTTGGAATCAACAATTGTGTTTGGGTTTGATGTTTGTATATAGGATGGATCCCAGTTTGGGGCAGTGTCTGGATGGCCTTTCCTTCAGGCTCTGCTCCACTCCTCCCATGAGTATTTTGTTTCCCCTTCTAAGAAGGACTGAAGAATTTACACTTTGGTCTTCCTTCTTCTTGAGCTTCATGTGCTCTGTGAATTGTATCTTGGGAATTCTGAGCTTTTAGTCTAATATCCACTTATCAGTGAGTATATATCACATATGTTATGTGACTGAGTTGCCTCATTCAGGATGATATTTCCTAGTTCTATCCATTTGCCAAAGAATTTCATGAATTCAATGTTTTTAATAGCTGAGCAGTACTCCATTTTGTAAATGTACAAAAATTTTAGTATCCATTCCTCTGTTGAAGGATATCTGGGTTCTTTCCAGCTTCTGGTTATTATAAAGAAGGCAGCTTTGAACATAGTGAAGCATGTGTCCTTGTTATATGTTGGCAGCTATTTTGAGTATTTGTCCAGGAGTGGTATAGCTTGGTCCTCAGGTAGTAAGTACTATGTCCAATTTTCTGAGGAACCACTAAACTGATTTCTGTAGTGGTTGTACCAGTTTGCAATCATGCCAGCAATGGAGGAGTGCTACTCTTTCTCCACAACCTTGCCAGGATCTGCTGTCACCTGAGTTTTTGATTTTATCCATTCTGTCTGGTGTGAGGTAGAATCTCAGTGTTGTTTTTATTTGTATTTTCTTGATGACTAAGGATGTTGTACTTTTCTTTAGGTGGTGCTCTGGCCATTTGAGATTCCTCAGTTGAAATTCTTTGTTTAGCTCTGTACTCCATTTTTATTTTGGTTCTCTGGAGTCTAACTTATTGAGTTCCTTGTATATTTTGGATACTAGCCCTCTACTGGATGTAGGGTTGGTAAAGATCTATTCCCAATCTGTGAGTTGCCGTTTTGTACTATTGACAGTGTTGAACTCAGATCATTAACCATTGGTGTTCTGTTCAGGAAAATTTGCCCTGTACCAGTGTGTTCAAGGTTCTTCCAACTTTCTCTTCTGTTAGATTTACTGTAACTGGTTTTATGTGGAGAGCCTTGGTCCACTTAGACTTGAGCTTTGTACAAGGAGATAAGAATCGATCAATTTGTGTTCTTCTACACACTGACTGACACTTGAACTACTGTTACTTGTTGAATATGCTGTCATTTTTCCACCAGATGGTTTTGGCTACTTTATCAAAGATCAAGTGACCATAGGTGTCTGAGTATATTCCTGGGCCTTTTATTTTAAAATTTCAAATTATTTAAAATTATTTTAAAATTCTATTCCATTTATCTACCTTCCCATCCCTGTACCAATACCATGTGGTTTTATCACTATTTCTTTGTAGTACAGCTTGAGGTCAGAGATAATGATTCCCCCAGAAGTTCTTTTATTGTTAAGAATGGTTTTCAATATCCTGGGTCTTTTGGTATTTCAGATGAATTTAAAAATTGATATTTCTAACTCTGTGAAGAATTGAGATGGGATTTGGTAGGCATTGCATTGAATCAATAGATTGCTTTTGGTAAGGGCTATTTTTACTATATTAATCCTGGTGGTCCAAGAGCATGGGGGAGTCTTTCCATCTTCTGATGTCCTTTTTGATTTATTTCTTGAGAGATTTGAAGGTTTTGTCATACAGATCTTTCATTTATTTGGTTAGGGTCACACCAAGATATTTCAAATTATTTGTGACTATTGTGAAGTATTGCTTTCCTATTTTCTTTCTCATCCCATTGATCATTTGTATAAAGGAAGGTTAATAATACACTTGAGTTCTTCTTTAAGGGATTCTTTTTGTTTACTTGTGCACTCCTGTATTTCTTTAAGGAAGTTATTTATGTACTTCTTAAAGTCCTCTATCATCTTCATGCGATGGGAATTTGTCAGGCACAGTATACTCTCTGCTTGATGATTCATTCACGCTAGTCACCAAGTGCCACTATAGAGGACTGCCATGTAGGACACTGGGCACCAAGTGGCTGAGGTGATAAAAGTGGGGAGAATAGGATGACCTATACCTGGCCAGAGTTTCTGTGTTCTGGGCAGTGCAAGTATAGGTGTCTGCCTGCACACTCCATCCCGCTGTGGGGTACCTGGTTCCCTTTCTGTGGGTGTGTAGAGATAATGAGACAGCTGCAGGGTATCCCTTGGCCTCCCCAAAAGCCAGGGACATAGTCCCAGCCTCTTGGACATCACAGATGCCACTGGGAATGAAAGCATAGTGGGTGGGGAAGGAAGCAGTAGCGTGGCTGTTCTGTGTTTGTGCGTG
>JADRCC010324900.1:0-19833 GCA_019843855.1 Hylomyscus alleni | reverse complement strand
CTAAAGGCAGTATTTATTCTGCTTTCTTAAATGTGAACTTAATCTCTTCTCCTCCATTTGTGCATTTTAAAGGATTTTTTTTTTTTGGCATGGCAATGTGATTACCTTAAGAAGGTTATTCACTGCAAGTTCTGAATTTAAAAATTAAAAA
This sequence comes from Hylomyscus alleni, assembly GCA_019843855.1. Taxonomy (NCBI): domain Eukaryota; kingdom Metazoa; phylum Chordata; class Mammalia; order Rodentia; family Muridae; genus Hylomyscus; species Hylomyscus alleni. The sequence goes on along the minus strand of JADRCC010324900.1, from coordinate 19,682 downwards.
GAATGACCAAGTGAATTCCAAACACAAGAAAGTGTAATTTTCTTGAAAAGGGAGCTGACTATTAATGGTTTTAAAAAGAAAGCTGAAGTCAAAATGGTTTCCTTTGCTTCGGGAATGCTCAGAGGGTGGAATCTAGCATAATCACCATATAATATGTGGCATTTGTAGAACACAGTCTTCTTTTTAGTTTCCAGTGCTGGGGATGGAACCCAGAGCCTCCTGTGTGGTACGTGAGTGCTTTACCACTGAGTTCTGCCTCCAGCCCAGGGACTCTCATTGGGAAGCCTTTTCAGAGCTATTCCCAGTAATCAATTTGGAGCAATTGTCTTGGTACATCATTTTTCAAGACAAATCATTTCAGAATCATATGTTAGCAGAAAACCCATTGACTTTTACTATTTTTGTCTTGTTAGTTCCTTCAGTTTTGAAATAGACTCTCTTTATTCAAAAGAAATAGAAAGCATTATTATTTTATGGCAATATTCAATGCTGACCAAACGGGATAACCCACTTGAACAGCCCCAGAGTTGTGATGAGTCCAGGATAAAGAGGTGATAGTTTGGGAGGTAGGAGATTCTGACTCACGCAAACACCAGTAATTAAGAAAGCCCATTTTCAAAGTCTTCCAAATTAAAAAAAAAAAGTCATAATGTGTGACTACAAACAGGCTCAGAGGAGGAAGAATCAAGAATATTTCACTAGAAGAGAAAAAGGGAAGAAGCCACAGTCCTCTGCTTGAGTCTTTCAGACAAGTCAGAATATGGCTTGTTCATTGCCAATTACAGAACAGAATTAAAATTTATCATCTACAATTATGGGACAGAATTACTGTTCTGAGCTGTAATCTCCAATTACTGTGACAGAGTTAGTCAAGACAGAAAGACTAAAATGGCTGGCAGGAGCAAGCAGACCTGGGCAGAACAAGAAAAGGGAAATTCTACTCTTTGTTTAGTTCTCACGAAATCATACATGTCGCAGACTATGTAAACACACAGTTGTGGAAAAAAAATTACCCACAGACAAAGTCCATTTAGTGTGTCAAATATTTAAAAGCCCCTCTTTGTAAAAACTGCTACCATAGCAACATCTATCTGCAAAGACCATAACATGTTTCACTTGTGAGTTATTAAGTGTTTTCTTGTGGTCATTAATATTGCTCTCATTGAATTATTTTCTAGGCATGGGTGGCTGAGCAATGACTTGTCCCTTGTGGGAGAGAAGGGGTCAGCAATTCAAGAAGGTAATGCCAGGTTTAATGTCTGGATAGAGAGAGAATCCTGACCTTGAATTTTGGGTATGGATACAGATAGTTTATAGACACACACACACACACACACACACACACACACACACAATAACATTTATTTGTACTTATAATGATTACAATATTGTGTTTTATACTGTGGTGCTAGGAGTAAAGATACTGAAAGGGAGCTAAGTTCTCAGGAAGTTGCTTCTCTCTATTTCAGGAGATCAAAAACCAACTGGATGCCTCATGGATGTACCAGCGGGCAAAGGAAAGGAGAACAGAGTTACCTAGAGATGCTCTAGGCTACAATTTGAGTCAAGTCTCTTGGCCAAGTGGTTTCCCTCAAAGGTGCAGATTGGGATAAGAATGTAATAGTCCTGGGCACCCCACAAATCTCTTAGTTAATCTGTTATCTGAGAAACTATAAACAAAGAATATATAGATAATCACTAGAAGACAGTAGCTAAAGTCATCTAACTTTACACAGTGTATGGTATATTCCATATTTCAAGAGTTTTATTGTTGGCTGCTTATTTGCTATGTGACTGATAATGGCCTTGATCTCCTAATCCTCCTGCTTCTCCTTCCCAGGATTACAGGAATGTATCTTCATGCTCCATTTATGTAGTGCTAGGGATAGAATCCAGGGCATCATGCATGCTACAAACTAAGCTACATCCCCAGTCCTACATGTGAAGTCTTTTGTAAGAGATATCTACTGATTTGAATCTAAGGAGGCTATAAGACAAAACAGGACCACATAACTCCAGATTTATATCGAGAAATGTAATGGAGAATATTTTATGATACAAAAAGATTTCTTCCTCTGTTTCTCTCTCTCTGTGTGTCTGTATGTCTGTGTGTGTTTTTGTGTCTGTCTGTCTGTCTGTCTGTCTCTCTCGTGTATGTGTGTGTGTGTGTGTGTGTGTGTGTGTGTGTGTAAGCTAGAGTGTAACCTCATACTGGTCTAGAACTTGCCAAGCAGGCTAGACTGTCTGGCCAGCAATCACCAGGGATCTTCTGCCTGGCCCTGCCTCTTTAGCACTGGGATTACAAACACACTACAACACCTCACTTCACTATCACCCCCTGCCTACATGGGTCCTGGATTGAGCTCATGTCCATGAGCACTTTGCTGGCCAAACTATTTTTTTTTTCTGCTCTGAAGTAGGGATTCTTAAGCTGTCTGAGAACACTAAGCCATTTTGAGGCATGACATAATGATTGGCTAGGAAGGATGATAATGCAGGGAAAAGCAGCATGGTTTAGAATAAACCAAACTTGGTTTGCAATTTCACAGTCTGATAGTGGGAAGTGAAGTGGAAACTTCCAGTTTCTTTGCAAAGTTAGTTATGTCAAATGATGTTTTGTTGGAGCACACAGGTGAAAGGATGTCTTGCTAAAGCAAACATGTGAATATTTTTCTGAAGCAGACACAGATGAAAGGATGTTTTGATTTAGCAAACACTTGAAAAGACTCTTGATGAAGGAGTATGAATATGACCCCGTAGACAGTGGGAGATGGGCACTCAACTCGGCAGAAATGTATTGGTTTGCCTTGTAGTGTTGTTGAGCTCAACTTGTGGTAATGGTGCCATTGAGAGAAACTTACCCAAGAACTGCTCGTGAGGTTTATGTGGCAGCATGCTGCTTCTGCAACCTTGCCTCAGGCCTGTTGGCAGGCCTGACAGTTTCTCTAAGATTGAATACAGCTGCTGGTTTGTATCTGGTGTCTGCCTGCTGAGAGGACTGGACTGAAACTTCTGGTTTGTGTGTGGTGTCTGCTTGACTAGAAGACTGGTCTGTAGCTGCTGAGTTATATTTGGTGTTTGCTATGGACTGCAGCCAAGGCAGATTGAGCTCTCCCACAAATAACCAATGCTGAACAGGTCCACTTCCCCCATATCCTAATAACTTTTCTCTTCCACTACCTCTGCTGGGTGGTCGGCTAGAGGAGAGATTGAATACTTATTAAAAGTAGGTTCCAAAAAAATTTATGCCTACAGGGAAGCTCCTTTACATCTCTGTGGGCAAGGCTGTAAATTAATGGGCATATAGGACAAGTCCTAATACATAGTAGGTACTCAATACATTGCCTTGTTTTAGGCAAGATTGATGAAATATAAAATTTGATGAATTCTCCTTGTTTCATCTTCTGATATATTCTCCTCCCCTTTCAAGCAATTAAAGAATATTTTTCTTTCTCTTTCTCTTTTCTGAAATCCATTCAGATGCAGAATCATTAGAAATGTATACTCTCAAGGAAAATGAACAAAGATTTTGGAGTCAAAAAGACTCCCACTGAGCTCCAGTGTATAAACTGTTGTGGAATTGAGCAAAGGGTTTGACTTTGTTTGCACAGTTGATATGTTTACGAAATTTAGTCAGGGTATAAAATCCCAGGAAGTGACATTTGTATTTCTTACTCTTAGAGAGATCATCATAGGATAGTCTCATATTAACTACCATCTGATTCTCTTCTGACAAAAGGCAATTCATCAGCCTTGTCAGGGAATGCCAGGCTGGAGAAAGTTGGTCCTTTATTGTTTGACCACAGAACAGACTGTCTGCAGGGAAGTTACTGCCTTGCCTGGTCAAACTGCCCTCAAAACCAGGGAAACATGGTATTCTCTGGCAAAATCCTCACAAATACTTTTATCAATCAAAAGTAGGTCAAGAGAAATCCATCATTTTTGGTGGAACACCACATGGCTCAAATCACTCTGCACTTCTGACTCTAAGTCTATGGGACCTATTTTGCAAATTGTAGAAACTTAAGAGCCAAGCAAAATCATTCTTGCCCATAACTGTGCAAAATTTGCCTTGTCCTGTGAGGTTCAACAAATTCCTCTTTTCCATGCTGGAGGAAGCTAATTTTGCCTCCATTTGCATATTTTTATCAATTTTGCCATCTGTTCTTTGGAGTCTCCTTCAGACTGGTCACACTGTTAAAGCCATTAATTCATTAATGGGCTAAGCAAACTCTTTGATATAAATTCATTTAATATCTATCAGAAAGTCATGAGTTCCCTTGACTTGAATATGTTTATGAAACCCTATGAATGTTGATGTAAATTGTCACGATGACAAGATCTAGAATTACCTAGAAGGTGGACCTTTGGATGTGCCTGTGGAAGATAATCTTGATTATATTAATTGCCATTTTAAGAACCATCTTCATTATAGACAGGACCATTACATGGGTGGAGGATTCTAAATGCAGAAGATGGAAAAAGTGAGCTGAGCCCTATCATGTGGTCATCTCTTTCTGGTTTTGATTATGGATATAGTGAAAAAAATGCTTCAAGTTCCTGCTCCCTTGACTTTGCTGCCATGATATGCATGATCCAAAATGAACTATTTCTCTTTTAAGCTGCTGTTGTTGAGGATATTTTATCACAAACACAGGAAATGAAAAATACCTACTATGTACCTATTGCAATAGACGGTAGTGCCATATATGTTCTATTAGTTGTTGAGGTTAAAGTATTCTATCTTTAAATTTAACTATAACATTTCTGTGGCTTAAGAATATTAGTGCCCATCTCTAGAAACAAAAATCTCCACAAACTACATTTGATTTTATATAGGGACTCTAAACATTAACAGAAAAAAAACCCAGAAAATTAGAAATGTTCTGAAAACTCCCCTCTCCAGTTCTTAGCTGTACTGCTTGCAGAATTTTAGCAGAAGGTTAAAAAATTGCTTGACCATTGATTAACAGAATTATTCTCCTTTTATAATTAATAACCTGAATAACAGGGAACAAAAGATACCATCTTCCTCTCTAATAATCAGAAGAAAAAACATTAATTTGGGTCTTACATTGTAGAAGCATTTTAATTGTAATTACAACTAATTGTATTGGTGTAACTAGTTTTCTTGACTAAATGTTGTCCCTTGTGGGCAATCCATACTGAAGAGTCTGACTCACAAACTATGAATCAAGTCAGTCTAAATCTTTCACTGATAACTTATATTCATGGCCAAGCTTTCTAAAATTATGGAACTATGCTTTTTAGAGAAATTTTAAAATTTCAAATATCAATGGATGGCTATAAAATGGAAAATAACCTTACATCAGTCCTACAAGCCCAGATCTATCACTCTACATGTGGGAATAATTATATGAACATTTATATGAAATATATATTACAGGTGATATTCACATTTATCTATAAGATAAAGATCAATATGAGGTTTTAAAAAATAATGTGAACTCACATTTTAGTCCCATAGTGGGATGCTTTCCTGGCAGGGATTAGACCCTGGTTTTATTCCCAGAACCCAGAAGCTAAAATCCAGAAAACATCTGAAGATTTAATTAAACAATGCAACATTTTTTGCCTTTATTTTAAGTCATATATGTTACATATATTTTCTCAGTTGGTCTTTTGAATTCATGACAGTATTTACATCTTAATCTATTTAACACATAAAACAATTATCACTCATTGAGATAGATATTTTCAGGTTATGGCTCAATGAGTTTCTTAGACACTGTGTAGTGAAGATGAATTCAAACAAGGAGAGTCAAAAGACATCAAAAGATAAGGCATCATTATAGTATGCAATACCTTTTAGCTTTTGCCATTCTACTTGCTATACACTCACGTGATTATCTGAAGCTTTGCCTACTGCTAACATTTCCTTGACAGGCAATATGAGAAATATGTAAAAACTGGAGCATATTTTATTAAAAACACTGAGCACCAGCAGCCTTTGGGGGAGGGGGCAACCAAAAGGCTGTCTCATATTACGGCTCTTACTGAACATCTTGCTTGTGAGCATTAAGGAAAATCTACTTTTCCAGAAATGTTGGTAATCATTTAAATACACACAACTTCGTTGTTTAAAAATAATCGAGGGTATGGACTTGCTCTTGGAAACTGAGACTTTTTGAGTTTGTAGCCACCGGAGTTTCAAAAAAATACAGGGGGGAAAAACTAGGGTCTTCTGTGTAGCTTACAAAGGCTCCCTAATATTTGTGCCAACTAGTTTAATTTGCCATCAGCCTATACAGCTACTTAGTGGGAATCTAGGTCACCGACCCAAATATAAGTAATACCTGAATATTGTTACTGGCCATTTATGCTGTTTCTTCTTTCCTCAATTAGTGTCTGCTACCCACTCAGCCTTTCCCATTGTAGATTGTTATGCTAACTCAGCAATGACAATATTATGATGCATTTATTTTTCTGTACATAGGTATTCTTCATGAGCTAGTAACCTGTTCACTGAAGGTTTGTTTAACTGTACCCACTAAAGTGATGAAGAAATTCACAAGCATGTAGGGTAGTGTTGCATGCAAATGTAACTCCTTCTCCTCTGAAAGACAATGACACTGGACAGATTAGGAGAGAAAAGAACACATGAGTTGACCAGGAAGCTTCATACTTACAGTCTAACACTTAAAGATGGTAAAGATGGTTGAACTGCAATATTGCTAAGCAAAGATACAGGGACATCACTGTCTGGGGAAGTACCATAAGATATGGAAGATGAGGGAAGAGATGCTCAATCAGCAAGTCCATAATGTGATGCAGAGAGAGTCTCTCAGGTATCAGCCTTCCTTAGCCTTAGCTATTTGTGCCAGGTGTCAGACCCTAACCTCTTCTTGTCGAAAGATCCCGGAGGCAGAAGGAAGGACACCAGGCAGAAAGAGCATCCTGACAAAACTGACTTTGTGCTTCAGAATGGAGATTTCCTATACAGAAACAAATGTCATTATAATAAAGCAGCATCGCGGAATTCTTCTTTGTCTGCAGAAATCTGAAGTTTCCCCAAATATTCACCATTCAATGTGCCAAAGAAATATATGAATAGATGAAGAGCTAGGGTTTTTCACTTTTTATTGTTTTTCACTGCAATATCAATTCTGTGCCACAGAAATCTCACAGGACAGGGATATTTCTCTTGAATTTTGTGTGTACATGTGTGCACCGACATACAGGTGTATAGATGTATGTGGATAGGCATGCCTGTGTGTGCATGTGGAAAACAGAAAATAACTTCAAATGTTATTTTTCAAGTGCCATCTATCTTTGTTTCTTTGAAACAGGATCTCTCAGTAGTCTGATGCTCAGTGTATAGGGTAGGCTGCCTGGCTGGTAAGCTCTGAGGAGTCACTGATTTTCACCTCCCCAGCACTGGGATTTCAAGTGCAAATTACCACAGCCAACATTTTCACACAGGTTCTAGGTCTTTAAATTCAGGACCTTGTGCTTGCCTGTCAAGCATTTTAGACTGAGCCATCTCTCCCCAGCACCCTATTCCACATTACATTACACTCTTATCTTGAATTTGAATTGCTCTGGGACAACCAGGAACAGGAGGCCTTTGGCTCAGAAGTGTCATGGCAATCATTTGCCCTCAGAGTCTAAGGTAGCAGACCAACATCATCTCCTCCTCCTCCTCCTCCTCCTCCTCCTCCTCCTCCTCCTCCTCCTTCTCAGAAAGCCCAGACAGGAGATTTGCCACTGTCACTTCCTTTAACAAGTCAGTTGATGTAAATCACTAGCAGTTCAGCGTGTAGTCGTGTATGACAGAAACTAGATAAGGCAGGATAAAGTGGTGGAAAGAAGAAACAGCGTGCTTTCACTTCAAACTAGCAAAAGAGGAAAAGTATGTCATAGGTCACATATCTCTGTGGGAAATTCCTAGTGAAATGACAGACAGCAGGGATGATGTCTATATTCTAGCCCTGAACTATTAGGTTACAAGCAAGATTAGTATAAAATATCCTTCAACTGTGTGAGACAGTTTGTGGGTAGTCAGGAAACACCATATGTAGCCTTCTAACTGGTGTCCAAATATTCCTCAAGCAAATGTGTTCTCCAGAGAATCATAGGTTCTCAACCCAGAGAATACTGGAAAGGTGAAATAATGGTTTGCAATAAATACTTTCCTGGGCCTTTTCATTGTTTTCAATTCTTAAGCATTTGAAACCATTTATTTTTACAGTCTTCTTTTAAAATTTCCTTTAAATTCCACAGGACACATGGTCCTTCTGCCCCCATTTCATTTCTACTTGATCACACAGTAGAAGAGTCTATATATTTTAGCCAGTTATGGTACACCTGTAATCCCAGAAGTTGGGAGGTAGAAGTAGGAGGACCAAGAATTCAAAACAAACCTTTGTCACAGGGCAAATCTGAGCCTACACTGGGCTACATAAAACTCTGTCAAAAACAAAAAGCAAGAATCCATGTTATAGTTATGCACTGTGCTGCTTGAGATATGATGAATTAAAGTTCCAGACATGTCCCAGCTTTTGACAATGTGACTCTACATTGCCATCTACAGAGTTCATGTTCAAGAACTAAGCAATTTAGTAACAAAAAATTATAAAACCATTTCATAATGTTTTAATAAAATTTACAGCTTTATGTTAAGCTACATTCACCATCATCCTTTTCAAGAAGAAAGACACTACTGCTGATAACAAGAAGTACTGGCTGACAGGAGCTATCCCCTAAGAGGTTTTACCAGCCCCTGACCAATACAGATATGGAAGCTCACAGCCAACCATTAGACTGACCCCAGGGTCCCCAATGGAGGAGTTAGGGGAAGGACTGAAGGAGCTGAAGGGGATTGCAACCCCATGGGAAGAACATTATCAACTAACTGGACCCCCTCAGAGCTCGCAGAGACTAAACCATCAACCTAAGAGTATATACACATGGAGGGATCCATGACTCCAGATACATATCTAGCAGAGGATGGCCTTATCTGACATCAGTGGGAGGGGAGATCCTTAATCCTGTGGAAGCTTGATGTCCTAGTGTAGGAGGTTGCTAGAACAGTGAAGTGGGAGTGGGTGAGTGGGTGGAGAAGCACCCTCATAGAGGCAAAGGGGATGGGGGAGAGGAGGGATGGGATGGAGGGTGTTTGGTGGGGTAACCGGGAAGGAGGATATTATTTAAAATGTAAATGAATAAAATGATTAATAAAATAGAAACTATACACATGCACATTCCCAAAGACGATACCACCACCATCACCACACCAACAACAACCCAAAGTGCATGTATGTTGTTAATAATTTAAACATTGGAAGATCTAAGTTTTCCATTTGTTTGCTGAGGGTCTAAGATAGAGAAGACTTGAACTTGATCAATATAATTGAGGTGGTAAAGCCTGTCACCATTTTCATTTTTCTGCTTTTGTTTCATTTTAAAATTCCTCTAGTTCATGAGGGCCCATTTACTCCACATTTCCTTTCAGTCAATGATCATTTGAGACAGATGTGTGTGGCAGATGTGGGCAGTCCATGAGAGACTGGGCCATGGTACAGGTATACAGTCTTTTGTGTCTCTCTTGTAGATGTTCAGGAGTTGTAGCTCTGTGATGGCCTCTATATTCCAATTTCTTAGAGACCTCCCCCAGCCGTTACTTTATGCAATGCAATATTACCTCCAACCACTCATCACCTTGCACCAATATAACCAAGAAAATCATGTTTCTGGTATAAAAGGTTAAAGCTTTACTTCTCTACTTTAATAAACTTATTTTGGACAAATTTTAGAGTGATAGAAAAGTTGTTAGGTTAGCATGAATGCTTCCTATTTTCTGCTCTCCTGTATTTTCCCTATGTAAACTCTGGGTTTTTTTAGACAAGGTTTTCCTGTGTAGCTAGGTTGGCCTCAAACCCTGGATTTTCTAGGCTCTTTCTCCATAGTGTACCACCACACAACAGCAATTGCCTCAGTTTTTGACAGCTTACATTGCTATAAGTTTGTTACAATAAAGAGAGGAACACTGTTATGTTACTGGTAACTACAGTCCATCTCACCAGGTTTTTTATTAATGTCCTTTTGCTGTTCTGGGAAACAATACAGGTGTCACATTGCACTTAGTTGTCATATCTTTTTAGTGTCCTTTGGTCTGCGACAGGGGCCTAATTTTTCCTTATTGTTTATGACCTTGATAGTTCTGCATCAGACTCATAAGATATCTGGTAGAATGTCTGCCAAATTCGAATGTTCTGACCTCTTTTTCTTTTACCCGATTGGACTAGTTATGGGCTTTATGAAGAAGATTGCAGATGTATGTTCTCTCTCATTCCATTATGTCAGCAGTACATGCCATCCCCATGACTTATTACTGGTGATACTCTCATCAATCACCTGGCCAAAAGAGCCTTGGCCAGCCTTTCTCCACTGCAAGTTATTTTGTTATGTTGATCACAAAATGCAGTTTGTAGTCAGAACAGGACAGATGAGGCTAAGCTCTACATCCCAGAGGAAGAAGCATCTACATCAATTAGGGAAAGGGAGTCTTCCACTCATTTATTTCTACTAACTCTCTCTCTTTCTCTCTCTTGCTTGCTCGCTTGTTTTCTTTCTTTGTTTAGACATTATATGTCTGTGCCTACGTGTATATATGTGCACCACATGCATGTCAAAACCAACTGGATGCATGTCAAGGCATCACTGGATTCCCTGGAAACGAGTTGCAGATGGGCTGTGAGCTGCCATGTATGTGCCAGGAATTTAATTCAGATCATCTGAAAAAGCAGTAAGTGCTCTTAACCACTGAGCAATCTTTGCACCTCTTTCCATGAATTTGTGAAATTGCTTATTTATGTCAGCATGTATCTGTAATTTTTTAAATTATTTTTTACAGTTAGGTCCTAAACCAGGATAATAGCCATGTCTTAGTACTCAAAATATGCCAGGTTTGCTATTGAGAGCTCTTTGAGGCTGACTTCTATGTTCTGCTGACATAGTTTTGAAACAGAGTGTCTATCATCCATCCTTCCTAGTTTTGAAACAGAGTGTCTATCATTCAGGCTGCCTGGAACTATCCCTGTGGCCCAGGATAGCCTTGAGTATGCAGTCTTCCTGTCTCTAATTTATGTGTGTTGGGATTACAGGCATGTGCCTCATATCTGGCTATCTTCTTAGTTTCTCCTACTACAAAGTCCATATAGATATCCAGTTATTTTCTCAGTCATTGCTCCACAATCAGCTGCTCCTCCAAAGGAGGAGTTTCCTTTTCTTGGAGCTTGGCATAAACCAGTGTTTCTCAACCCATGGGTAGTGACCCCCACAAGGCTCCCATATCAGATATCATGCGTTCTAGATATTTACAATCTGATTCATAATAGTAGCAAAATCACAGTTATGAAGTAGCAACAAAATAACTTTATGGTTGGGGGGTCACCACATATAATGGAGCTGTATTCAAGAGTTGCAGCATTAGTAAGTTTGAGAACCACTGGGACCTTTCAGTGTGAGAGGAGTCTTAATAGAATCCATGTGCCTTCAACTGAAAGTTGATCACACTAATTCCAATTACAATGATTTATTGGTATAAGACTCTCTTAATGTACTTATTAAGTGCCTAGTATTAGAACTAAGCATGTTATACTTATGGAGTGTCAATCTTCCAAACTCAGCAATCTTCAAGGAAATAGCACATAAAGAATTCCTTTTTCCAGATGGAATAAATAATACATAATAAGATGAGCTTATGCTTCATCATTTGTAATTATTTTAGCATAAGAAAAAAAACCTGAGCCAGAGTTTGAAAACTATCATACATGTAATCTGTGGCTATGTAAATGTTTAAAGTAGTACACCAATCTCAAATCTGGAAAGTAAATCTCACAGAAAGATTGTGAGCCAAATGTCAGTATCCACCAATATTTGGAAGTTGAAACCAAATTCCCATTGGGATAGCATTTGAAGGTAGAACCCTCCAGGCCGTTAATTAGGTTATAAGAATGGGATTAGTCTTGCTTAGGTAATAGGCACTGAAGCTAGGTTTAATAGCTCATTTTCTGTAATCTCAAAACTCAGGAAGACTGAGAGTTTGAGATCAGCCTGGTCTACTGAGTGAGACCTTGTTTCAACAACAGCAACCACGAACTAACAAACCAATCAACCAAACAGTAAGTGTGGGAGAGTTCCTTGACTTCTCAGTTCCATTCTGCAAGAAGACCAATGAGAAGATGGCCATCTACAGAAACAGGTCTTCAGCAACCCCTGTACACACTCAAAGTCTGAAACAGGACCTTTAAGATTCCATGCTACAAGAAGGAAATGATCATCTTTCTTTCTCTCCTTTTCTGCAATGCCAGAGGTTGAACCCAGGATCTTGACCATAAAATGCTGCATCACTGAGCCACACTCCCAGCCCTTGGTGTTTATTGTTTAAGCTTCAGTCACTTATATTTGTCATAGCAGTCTACACAGTGACAAATAGCAAGTCCCATTAAGAAAACACCTGACAGACATACTATTATTGCAAATGTGGCTCCTGGCCATGTTGAACATTATTTTCAATAATGTATTTTATAACCATAATTCCAAACCCAATTGTCAGGATACCCTGAGGTTAGACATACTGAGAAAGTATTTCTCAAAGACTTGAATGGACATGTACATGGGCATGGGCATGTCAAAGACCAGTGCCTTGGTCCCTGTGAGTGTCAAAGACTTCCCTGGGTGAGGCTCAGAGAGATAACAAAGACTCTTTTTGGTCTGTATATAGATATTGATTGTGATTACAGAAAATGCCCACCATAGCTTTCTTCCAATAGATATGCAGTCTGAAGACTGCTCCATAACAAACATTATTCCTACTGAGATTAGCTAAACCTGCTTCTCTGTTCAGCTGTGTACCATATACCCTGCTTCCTTATTTTTTATATGTAATAACCATTGCTCCTTGTTTAGCTGTGTGTGCCCTGCCTCCCTGCTCAATGGGACAGTAATTACACTGCGTTTCTAGGCTATTGTGGCTTCTCAGTTTTAGAGCAGACTCCTTGATCCCAGCTTTTGTGTCTACACGCCTGTCATTTCTTTAGTGTCTGTACTAGTTGCCCCTAGTCAGGATTCTGGGACCTAAGCCATGCAAGGATGTAGCACCCACCAAACAGCACTGAAGAGAGACCCAAATTTTCTGGAGATTTAGTGAGTAGCTAATATAGTGTCAAGAAATTATGTCCCACTACTAATCTGAGGTTTTAATGCTCAGGGCATTCTCATAAAACAACTCTGGTACTAGGATTAAAAGATGACTGAATCCAGTCACTGTAGCCTTATTCAGAGGAGAGAATAGGATCCTAGAAGGACAGATGTGCCAGTTGTCCCTCTATGGGCTTCAGGTTTCATGACTCCAGGCTTGTTTTTCCATGGTACTAAGCCTCTTTGCACTTGTCTCATCTGCCAAAAGGAACTAAGGCACTGGGAAAAGCTTAGTGATAAATAATGTCTCTGCCTCAGAGGTAGGTGTGTGTGTGTGTGTGTGTGTGTGTGTGTGTGTGTGTGTGTGTTCACATGTGCACAATCGTATGGAGTGACATCACAGAACCTAAAGACTGATGATGCTACAACAGAATGAAAACCAGTCTCTAAGGAAGTCCAGCTGTGTTTCCCTGAGTCCCCACTAGTTTAGCAATGTGTGCTCTTTCAGCTGGGTATCTCTGCTGATTGACCCACATGCATACTTGAATTGCTATTAAAATCTCACAAAACAACTCCTGTTTAAAAACACTCCAAGCTTTTACTCAGGAAAATTGCCTTAAATTTCCTGCATGCATATAGACTTATTTCTATCCAGACAAGCCTCAGGATAGACTGTGACCAAACTTCAGCTTTGAAAGGTCCTGCACTCAGTTGTACAGTATGTGGGGGCTCTTCACAGAGAGTGTGTTTATGTGGGGTTTCAAGTCAATTTCTTGTCTGATATTCTGCTTCCTTTATGCACTTACACCATTTCAGGAGAATGAAAGAACTAATCATAAAACTTTGTAGGGTTTTTTTTCCAAATTTTCTCCTCTCAAGTATGTAAAATTGCTTCACATAGATTTCCTCAGAGATCACCAGAAATAAGTCTCTTGAGGTAGTTAGGACAGGTAGAGTGCTAATGTCTTTATAATTGTTGGGATGAAGAAAACGAGGCTACAAATGAGATGCTTGCTTAAGTTCAGCACTAAAAAGCAGCAATATCTGGACATTTAGGGGATAGTGCAGTGGAAAATATCCAGGGGGGCCTGTCTAAATCACACGATGGAGTCCTAATCCTCTTTGTAAGACAGTAAGAGGGGAGAGGCAATAGAGAATGCTTGAATTATAGAAAGAATATGACTTCATTTCAAACCCCATTGGGAAAAAAAAACTAACAACCTCCTTTTCCACACACATAGGTTCACTAACTCGGATGTCACTTTTGAATCATAAATCATGTATATCATATTCTAATTGGAAAATGAAGGTACAAGCCTTTGTCCCATTACTACTGTTATTACTATGGTACTTACACAAGACAGTGAAGTGGTCATAAGTAAGATTTAAAAGATGAGCATGAGGCAGGGATCTGTATTTAGTTAAGTCTGTCAGAGAAACAACAGCCCCTACTTGTCTGTTAACTGCTACAATAAGAGATGTTTGCCTACTTTTTGATTTGCTGGCTGTTTAATATTTCATTGTCATAGAACCTGAGAGAAGAGGTTTTGCTGCTGCTGCTGTTGTTCTTTTATCCTGCTCAAATAAAATGTGCAGTGTTGAGGATGGAACCCAACCCTTCCACATGCTAGGCAAATATCCTATCCCTGAGCTACAGTCTCAGCTTTTTTAAATCTAGAACCAAGATCTTTGCCTTTCTTAACCTGGAACCATGCTGGCACCTGAAGTTTAGCAGGTAACGCATGACCCTGAAAATTAACATACAAGAGTCTGTGTGTTTAATTTGGTGATAAAGTAATGACTTTCCCCAATAGGAGGCAGACAGTAATATTGGTGTCAGACGTGGTCTTTATATCTTAAGTTGGCCTTGAACTTAACAATATAATTATCAAGGTACCCACTGAGTTATATCCTTAGCCTCACTGAGTATTTTCCTAATAGGCTTCAGGCTGCCCATTCACTTTTCTTTTCTTTCTTCTCTTCTTTTCTTTTCCTTCCTTCTTTCCCCCACCTTCTCTCCCTTCCTTTCTGTTTGTTTTTCCACTTTTTGTTGTTGTTTTTTGTTTTATTTTGTTGTTTCATTTTTTGAGAAAGGGTTTCTCTGTGTAGCCCTCGCAGTCCTGGAACTCATTATGTAGGCAAAGCTGGCTTTAAGGCACAGATCCACCTGCCTCTGCCTCCCGAGTACGGGATTAAAGGCATGTTCCCACCACCTCCCAGCTGCCATTCAGTGATAATGCCAATAATATACTATTTATCTGATGGTATATTACATTTTAATTTGTTCTTTGCATATAAAAGAGAAGCATTCTTATTAGTGGTTCCAAATCTTGCAAAGCATGACTTTGAGATTGTAGGTAGGTGTGATGAGTATTTTGAATATAAACTTGATGGGATTAAGAAATGCACTGGGTATTAGTGAAGAGTATAACTGTGAGGGCATCTCTAGAAAAGATTGGTGATGGGATAAGTTTTCCCTTGAATGGAACACACATCACCAATGACTAGGAGCTTTTGTGAATATTTTTAAGGGATCAAAGGATAAAGGATAGTGTTGCTCTTCTCCTTTCTCTGCTTCTTTATCTGCCAGATATGATCGAGCACCTCTTAACAATATAATTATCAAGTACCCACTGAGCTATATCCTTAGCCTTATCTTGCCACACCTTCCTCACCAAGATGTGCTACAAAAACAGAAGCCCCAAATAAGTCCTTCCATGATGTTGCTTCCTCTTGCCACAGTGAAGTTTTGATGAGTAATGAAGACTTCAATCTCCAAGATGGTAAAAGGAAGTTAGCTCAGAGAAAAAAAATAAGGCCATGGAAAAGAGGTCCCAGACTCCGGATGTTATTGCCCTTGTGCACACAGCTCTACCCCAAGGTATGAGCCAATAAAGCCATTTTATGCATAAGCTAGCTGAGTTAGACTTTCTGTCATTTACAAACAGAAGAGCTCTAGAAAACAAGTCTACATCATAGATTTCTTGAATTGACAGACTTAGATAAATACAATGCAGTACAAAGATACCTTCTTCAGACACCTAATACTTAGTCAATATTTTGTATTTTATATGTAACATGTATGCGTTTACATTGCTACATTATGACTTTGACAACTAGTTTTTAGGAACATATGTTCAATCATTTGTTTGATTTTTCTTGACATAATTTGGTTTTATAGCCTAGGCTGGTCTTGAACTAGCAGTAATCCTTTTGTCTGAGTCTCCATCATGCCTGGCTCAAAGATTATTTTTCAAAATCTTTTAAATGACCCAGAATATAACCTTTCATAGAACAGTTGCTCAGAATCCTATAAATGTGATTTTCTTAAAAAAAATCACACAAATTGATTACTCATTTAATAATTACAGGAAAATTATAGGTAAGTATGTTTAAAATGGATATCATTATCAGAAGCCTCAAGTTAATTTTGACAAAGGAAAATATTTATGGGGTTTATATTTTAGTATCTCTTGAAGCTAAGGAAGGTTTGTAAAAAATACACACCCAATATGAACATAGTATTGCATGTATTTACATTTACAATTTTATTATAAATAAATATATTGAAATTTAACAATTCTTCACTTACTGAAAGCAAGGCATATCCAGGAAGATTTTTAGGTATATGAAGCTAATAATTTCTCCTCTAAAAAGCAAATATGGTTCTCAATTTCCTGTTGACTGAGAAATTAGTGTTAGAACTGGCCCAGAAGTTGGGGTAAATCCCAGGAGAACTGTTTCTCAGACACTGCCAGGTGGCAGAAGTGCATGCACCCTGATTGTCCAGATACATGTTCAGGCACATGTATAAAGATACTGCAAGAGTTTATTGAGAACCATTGGAAATTTTAAAATGAATCAATCTAATGAAACTATTTTTTCCAATGCTAAAATTTGATTTGATTTTCTTTGCAGGACAGAAAATTTTCTAAAAGTTACCTTGACTTTTTATGTTTATGTTTTTATTTGCTTTGTTGCCAAACATAGGGCCTATGGTCTTGTACATGCTGAATTAACGAGTCTATAGCCAAGCCCTATTCTTAGTTGAGGTCCCATTTTGTCCCTCTGTCTTTCTTTTCTTCTTTCTCCCATTTGCTTCCCTTTATTTCCTTCACTGTCTTTTATTCTCTCTCGCTATTTTCTATCTTTTTTTTGAATTAAGAAGAAAATATGCAGTCTTTAATTTTCTTAAAATTAGTGGTCATCATTTTGAGGTAAGGGTACTGTACATTCTAAGCCTAACCCCTTTAAGGTCATTCAGTTGACTTTTTGATCTTTGCTTCTGCTTTCTTCACTCCTTTATCAAGCCGAGCTGGCTATTTGCTTATGCAAAGGTCTAGAATATTGATATTATTGTATGCATTTTTGGAAACTCTAGGATAAACAAAAGTGAAGAAGAGAGAAGTATATCTCTGAGTAAAGACTTTGAACAAAGGAAAAATATTGATTATGGACTATTAAAACTTCAAAACTATATGTTCACTGTGATATCTTACAATGAGAGTAAAATTAGTAAGAGTTTGTGTGTGTATGTGTGTGCATGTGTGCATGTGTGCATCTCTGTGTGTGTGTGTGTGTGTGCGTGCGTGCGTGCGTGCGTGTGTTTAGAAAAATGTATCTTGAATTGCTGCTAAATGGATTCTGTCATTTTCCAAATGTAACAAATGATGTTTGAATGTACTCTGTAATTGCACAGCATTTGCAAGAACACTCTCTTTTTACCTATCTGTACAAAATCTTGGATTTCCAGGACTGAAAAGTAAAAATAGGGAGGGCCTATTGAAAAGAGTAGAAATTTTTATTCTTCACAGAATAAAATATAACTTGAAGACATCAACTCTTTCTTCCTTAAATTGTCAATGTATAATAATTGTTCAACCAAGCAAAAAGTCCTCCATGCTACATAATTTTCTCTAACTAAATGTTCACTTAAGGAGGATGGATTCTTTTTATTCTCTAATAGAAGTTTATATGACAATTTTATCACAAGTAACATTCATGATTTAGTTACAAACATCTTTGGCAATTTTTCAAAACTTCCACATTTTTGTTAACTTTCTGTTTTATGAAATCTTCTGAAAAGTAATTCTTTCTGCTGGCTAAATGTTTCAAGTGTTTCTTTCAGGCTATTGTTGTCTCAGATGAATTAATGATATGCTAAGATATATATATATTTCTTTAAAAACCATTTCTGTATGTGTATGTATCTCTCTCTGTGTCACTTTATGTGAGTGTGGTGAATGTGTACGTGCATTTACGTGTAGGCATGCGTGTGCACATGTGTGTGTGTGTGCGTGCGTGTGTGCGTGTGTGCATGCGTGCATGTGTGTGAGTGTGTGTGTGTGTGTGTGTGTGTGTGTGTGTGTGTGTGTGTGCCTACATGCTTGCATGCAGAAGCCTGAGGATTATGTCAGGTACTCTATCATTCCCTGGCTTATTCCCATGAGACAGTGCCTCTCTCTGAACCTGAAACCAGGATGAAGCCAGCAATCCCTAGAGTCCATTCTAGCTCTGCTCAACTCTTCTTCACTGCTCAGCTTACGTGCATGAGTGATTATGCCTGGCTTTTTACATGGGTACTGGGGATTTTAACTCAGGTCTTCATGGTTGCATAGAAAGGTTTTACTGGCTGAGCTAACTTCTTAGCCCCAGGTGTATTAATTTTTTTTTTTGAGTAAGTCAGCTAATGAAACATTTCTTGGCCTTAGATATAGTAGAGAAAACTCAGCTTAAATCAATTTTGAATCAAAAAATTATCTTGTCAAATGGCTAGACAATTTTTGATGGGTTTAAGTTTTGAAGTCAGCTTCAAAGTTATCAATTCTCAACCTAGGTGTTAAAACCCTTTCTCAAGGGCTAACTAAGACCACCAGAAAACACACATACACACAGACACCTGCACACACACAATTCAGAACAGTAGCAAATTTTCAGTTATGAATTAGCAACAAAAATAATTTTATGGTTGTGTCACCAAAATATGAGGGACTATATTAAAGGGTCAAAGCACTAGGTAGGTTGAGAACCACTCTCTTAAGTTGCCACGCCCTCTTGTCTACACCAGTCATATCCAAACTATCAGGGGTAAAAGCCTGATTAAGGATGAGAGGCGATATGGCCCCAAAAGAGAGCTTGCGCCTCTTGGGTATTCAGATAGTCGCTGGCATCCCCTAACTCAGACATGTTCTAGATTAGTCTTTCCAATCATCAACACGCCCTCTTGTTTAGGCATAAAGGTACCCCAAGAAATGATTTGTAAATGGCTAAGATTGGGCATCATTTCCTAGCCAGCACGATGCTTGCAACATATCCTAACTCAATTTCAAGCTAAGGACAGCTTGGAATTGCTCTCAAGGAATCTGCCTTATCAGATAGAATGTCCTCAGAGTTAGCAACAGAGGTCAGGCACCATAGCCTACTGTTAACATAGTTAGAATTCTCAGGGCAGTCCCACAGAAGTAATAACTGTTGTATATACTAGAGAGTAATCCAAGGCCTTCCCTCACTCAAGGGCA
>JADRCC010324782.1:1131-12741 GCA_019843855.1 Hylomyscus alleni | reverse complement strand
TGTGTGTGTGTGTGTGTGTGTGTGTGTGTGTGTGTGTGTGTGTGCTTTCCACTGCAGTAAGAGATAAGATGGATTGAGAGAAGGAAGGAGAGTCTAAACATGCTCATTGATGTCCTAGAAGTGGGAAAAGGGTAGGAAGGGTATAGACCATTCTTATTTGTTATTTCATTTAAGTTATATTTTTAATATTATGCTTACATTTTTCTAATAATTTATTTTTTCATTCACTTTACATCCCAATCACAGCCCCCTCCCAGCCCCACCCTTATAAATCCTTCTCCCCATTACTTCCTCCCCATCTTTAAGGAGGAGGCCTCCCTTGGGTACTGCCCCATACTGGGACATCTAGTCCCAGTAGGACTAGGCATATCCTCTCCCACTGAGGCCCAACCATGTGGTCCAGGTAGGGGGAAGGGGATCCAGTTGCAGGAAACAGAAATTGAGACAGCCCCTGCTTCACTTGTTAGGGGAATTACATGAAGACCAAGCTTCACATTTGCTACAAATATGTAGGTGACCTAGGTTTACCCCTTCACTTGGAGGTGATCATTCTTTTTTGCCTTTTTGCCTTTTCTTTGACTGTTGTGTCAATGTTTTCTATGCTATCTTCTGCACCTGAGATTCTCTCTTCTAGCTTTTGTATTCTGTTGGTGATGCTTGCATGGAGGTGATCATTCTTAAATTCAGGACATGATGTTCTCCTCTGCCTCTCCTCACCTCCCTAGAACTGGCACTACTTTAGCTTCTTTAATTTCTCTAAAGCTAAAACCTTTCCCTACTACTACACAGGGAAAGATACTTACGGGTTTAACCACTTGTGCCTTCAACCAATTCTTGGCTTCAGTGCCAGGCTTTATTTATGCTTGATTAATGCATAGTTTATTCCCTGAATCTCTTGGGACTTCTGTGGGTTACTGAATATCTGGGCTTCCCTCCTTAGACACATAATGCTTCAGCTTCCAGTCTTCTGCTCTGTCAAGTCTGATGTTAATCTGGATCTGCTTTTCATCTTGCAGCACATTTGAAACCCCCTTTCCATTGTTGTCCTCCTTGCTTCCCAGATGTCTTTGTCATTGTGTACATTTTTTTTGTATTCCTGATTATTTTATTTCTTTATAGGTAAAAGGTGAGACTTGGTATAAAAGAGAGAGAGAAAAATTTGTGTTGATTCATTCTGATTGGCTGACTACTTCCCAAGAACAAAATATTCTTCCCAGAAGCTTCAGCCAGTCTTGTCTCTTTAAATTGAAAGATTATTTGTTCTTCCTGTCCCTCAACCATTTGGGGTTATTCCCACATACACAGCGTTTTTCTGAGAAGAATTAGAAACCTTACCACATTAATTGTGTTTAAGCCTGGCTTTGGGACTTGGAAAAAATAAAATTTTCATTTCATTACAACTTTTATACATATCTAAGATGTATACACTTGTATCATTAGTTTTGTTCATTCTTATCATTGATTCAGAAGTACGTCTCATAAATGTCCTTCTAAGTAGATAATTAGATGTATTGAATCTTACATATTATAAGGTGGGGAAGAAAATGGGGTGCAGTTAGGAGATAACTAGAAAATATGAGCAGATATCAAAGTTAGTTACAACAAAATCTAATAGGTCTTCCCCTAGTAACTTGTAGATATTTTTCTGAGTTCCAATGCAAATTGAATTCAGGCAAAGAGGTTCAGCTAAGACGCACTTCAGGAAGAGACCTTCCTAAGGGAAGCAGTTATCTGAACTAAGTTTACATGGACGAAAGGAGCAGAAGGTACAGAAGGCCAGAAGACCTGAAAGAATAGACATGGAGAGAGTTTTCAGGTCATGTTTGTGATCAAAGATGTCAGCAGGGACCAATTTAAGTCAGCTCTTGTACACCCTGCAAAGGATCTCAGGTTGTATTCTAAATGCAATGGGAAGCCACTGGAGGACATCAAGCAACAAAGTAAGTGATGGCTCTATGTTTTAGAATGAGTTCTCTGACAGAGAGTGAACGGCTGTAGCATAAGAGTGGATAGAAGGAATAAGCTCAAGGTGGGAAAATTGCTCTAATCCTAGTGAGTGGTGAAAGTGGTTTGAGATTAGTAAAAGAGATGGGGGAGTTAGGTACATTTGTAATATGTTAAAACTGCTCAGTAGATTGTGTATGTGAGGAGTGAAGTTGGATGTGACCCTAGATCTAGTTGGGAAGTACATTGACTGGTTACCAAATTAGTGAAATATAACAATTCTCAATTCTAGAATTGAATGAGTACCCTCTGGAATTCATGGTATGGGAATTTCCTGACAATTACACTGTCTTCTGTGAAAAGAAATAGAAAAAGTTATTTCATTAGTGATTGCATCTAGTTTCCCAGTCTTTTAGAATAGCATGCCCTTTTAAAATATCATCTATATAACAAATGACTACCATATCTTAAATCTTCTCATTAAAAAATAATATATCTAGCCCCCCCCCCCAAATGGCTTAGTAGTTAAGAGTACTTACAGCAATTCCAGAGGACTGGAGTTTGTTTTTCCAACACTCATGTTGGGGAGCTCGCACCTCCTTGTAACTCCAGTTCCAGAACATCTGATGCCTCCTTGTGGCCTCCATCAGCACACATGCATGTGGTACCCACCTACACAGGTACACATATACACACATGCACATGCATGTAAAAAGATCAGCACACATACATGTGTTACCCACCTACACAGGTGGACATATACACACATGCACATGCATGTAAAAAGATCAGCACACATGCATGTGGTACCCACCTACACAGGTGGACATATACACACATGCACATGCATGTAAAAAGATCAGCACACATACATGTGTTACCCACCTACACAGGTACACATATACACACATGCACATACACTTAAAAAGGTTTTTGTTTTGTTTTGGTTTGGTTTGCTTTGCTTTGTTTGTTTGTTTCCAAAATCTTTTTCTAAAAGTACCCTATCTGAAACTAATGCCGGGTATTGCCTCACTCACTCTTGCAGCCCTGTCTGGCTAGTTGCTCAATCAGAAGCCTTCAAGTCATTTTCAAGCGTATATGCCCCACCATTGTTCTGTGGGGCTGTGTATGTGCATGTGTACACATGTATATGTGTTTCCGAGTGAGTGAGTGTGTGTGCATAGTCTTTTAGGAAGCCTACATTCAAAGTGGCATCCAGAATGTGCAATTCTTCACTATTAGCACTTTTGTCTAAACCACCATCATTTCTATGTGGAGTACTTGAGAGACATTACCAACTACCCCCTGCCACTTCTGTGGTGACCCCAGTATTCTACTCATAGCAGTTAGATTGTTTGAATAAGCTTTAAAAAATATTAGGGTCTATTTAAGTCTTGTTAGGCTGCTACAAGAATATGCCATAGATTAAAACTGCTTTTTAAGAGTTCTGGGAGGTGAGAAACTAAAAACAAAGTGCCAAGCTATTGATTGTCTGGTTGAGATTCCTCACCTGCTTCTTGAATGGCTCCTTTATGCTGTGTCCACACATGGCAGAAAGAGCAAGGAAGTTCTCTACACTTTCTTTGCTTCTATTCTATATTCTTATTTATTTCTGGTAGCTTGTGACAGGGTGTTACTGTGGAGCCCAGGCTTACCTCAAACTTACAGCTCACTCCACTTTATTTCACTTTATTTATCTTCTGGGTGCTGATGTTTCAAACATGTGCTATTGTGATATACCCTTGTGAACTGATTTCAGGAAGGCTTTCCCCTACATCTCATTTCCTGTTATCACATTGGTGCTTAAGTTTCAGTGTAGGTATTTGAAAGGGACCTAGTCATCCAGAACATTACAGGTATTATAAGAAAATAGTCCCGTAGCTCCTATAGGTTCTTAGGAGAAAAGTCAAAAGATTCTTCTCTGACCTCAGGTCCCACTCTGACTATTAAGAAATGTTTTCTTCAAGACTCTCTGTAATGGAACAATTCTCACCAAACATCTTTATTTGAGTTTTAGTAATTCCCCAGAAACATACACAATTAAAAGACATAGTGGTCCTACATTTTTACTATAAATATGCTCACAAACAGAGATGTCCTTTAAAATAGTTGAAATGATGAGTGAGCCAAAACTCAAAGGATAAACAGTGGTAGAGGGCAGCATGTTGGAGTTGTATCCCAGAATTACAGAATTCTCTTTCCTGTGTTTTAGTTATTCTGTTTATTCTACTCTGTTTAGATGGGTGAATCTATATTACTTCAGCTTGTAACATTTTGTGTGCTGTGAATTTTTTTTTATGAATTTGTAAATATGAGCTATTTTCTTAACATTTTGAGAAGAAAAGGGAAACATCTTTTGATTACTTGTGCACCTGTTATTTTAAGAGTAGAATCTGGAGCAGTGTGTTTGGAGTGATATATTTTTCATAACTTTATCATTTCCTTAAATATTGGTATAATGAGATCAATAAATAATTTGCCTTAAAATTTGGCAGGATGTTGCCAAATTTAGGGAAAAGTGGCTTAAGGTACATTAAGAAGCAGTTAGGCACTATTTGGGTCATTACAACAATTGTGTTGAAATTATTATCTTAGTGATCAAAATTCTGTTATGTAAAGTTGAAGATGAATTTAAACCAGTATCCACATTTTAAGATTTTTTTAGTTTTGACCTAACTTTTATGGTACATGATAATAATTTGTTATCCTTTGTTCCAAGTGAAAACTGGCTTGTTTTTCTGATTATAAATTGAAATCCATTCAGATGATACAGATTAGTCATAATAAGGCAAAATCATCATTTGACTTTCATATACACACATATATATATAGTATTACCATTATCTTTATTGCTTTTTATATAAATATAAACCTAAAGCAGATTAAGAACTATGCATATGGGGCTAGAGAGATGACTGAATGATTAAAGTGTGTATGTAGTACTCTTGCAACTTTGCTTCCTAGCACCCACATCAGGCAAGTCACAGCTGCCAGCAACTTTGGCTCTAGGGCATCTGATGCCCTCTTCTGGGCTCCATGGACACTGTACTCACATGCACATACCCATACACAGACTTACGCAACACACATGCACATATAAATAAAAATAATAAAAACAAAAGAAATAATGTTTAAAAACTGTACATGCTATTTTATAACCTTCTTTACACTCTATGCCAAGAACACATTTCTGTTACCTCTAATATGGATCTAAATAACTCCCTTTTATGGCTACATAGTAAATGACAGAGACCTTTTACTTTTCATAAAAATCCAGTAGTGGTAAAACTTAGTCTTAAACATTTAAACAGTATGTAATTTAAAAACTATAAGAGAGCTTCATTTTATTGACATGTATCAACCACTAAAATAAAAAGCCCTTCAAATATTCTTAACAAAATGTAGTGGTAGTTTTAGGTACCAAAATTTTGAAACTACATCAAATGTTTATTGAACTTCTACCAACTACTACCACTGGAAAATTAGGTGAGATCCCTGTTTTCAAAGAATATACATTCTGGGTAGATTAGAAGTAGATAATCAGCTAATAAGAAATGATGGTAACATTAGCTACTGAAGCGTGCCTGATAATATGTTTTAAGGTAAAAGTTAAGCTGTCATTGTGGTCCTATATTCTGTAGACTGAATCAAATTATATGCTTTCAGGTTTGAAGACAGAGACCAGCAAATAAATTATGAGATGTTTTTCTCCCTCCTGAACTGGAGAATGAACCCGACACCTGATTTGCAAGCCCCGTCATACCTTAAAGAGGTAAATTTTATGCTTATTTTAGAAATAAGCTATGGCTACCTCTGTTATATTTTTAAGATCATGTATCTTTAAATTATTTTCCATGGAATGTAGTAGCCACATCATTGCTCTTGAAAAGAACATTTTCTGGGTATTTCTGTTGAAGGCTAATTCACTTTCTATGCTGAGCAAATATATGTTATAGAAGAACATATATTAATCAATATATTTGCAGTTGAATAGTTTTTAGCCCCAGTTACATCCAATTACATAGAAAATGGGATAATAGGTTACACTTATAAATAGATATAAACATCTTATCAAGGGATTTTGGTAATGTAATTATAATCTATAACAGCAAATCTCAAATGATGTCTATGTCATCTTAGTATATCTGTGGTTTTGTGTGTAGCTTTACCCTGTGTGAAACAATAGAGTATGGGGATTCACATTTTACACTACATTTTGTTAACTAACCAAGCAATAGAAAAAAATGCTTGGTTAGGAAAAACAAGGTTCATGTGATCAGATGGGGGCCTTTAGCATTGTGGATTTATCTACATTCTCTAAGATATCTTTAATTGTCTTTATGGAGAGAGTGGGTAGGTAGTAGTTTATTTGTATTTTAGCATGCTGCAGAAATTTATTTTGGGGGAATGTCTCTTGATAAAGCAGTTGTTAATCCCAGAAAACAAGCATTTATTCTGTCTTCTGGCCTGAGCTTGCCTAGTACTTCTAGCAATAGGCCTCTTAAGCATATAGCTTCTTAGAAGTATTAGGGAAAGCCTTAGAACTTCAAGTTGGTTGTGGGACAGTATTGGCCAATAGAGGCGGGGTTGAAATCTGACTGTTCAGTATACCTGCTTATCTAAACGATATCAGGTGAATTAAATGTCAAACTTCATCCACTTGTAGATATAATATTCTGATAAATGAAGGATCCACTCTCAGCACATTCTCTGCTTTGGTCTAGCATTCAAGGATAATATCATCACTCCCTTTGAAGGAGCCTATTCCTAATGTGAAATCAGTACACTCATGTTTGGGGTTTGAATTGATACAGACTGCATAGGATGCTGGGGAATTAAAGTACCTACTTCTAAGTCAGAACAAGCAATAACACATCATCTTGAGGAGGTCTCATTTGACATTTCAGAGATGAAGTGTAAGTTAGTAAGGTAGGATTGTAACAGGGTGTGGTGGTATGCAAAGGCATTCCTAAAGTTTCCCAGCATGGCCCTGGAGAAATTCCTGTGGCTGGAGTGAAGGCTTCTGGGGAAGACTGGAGAAGAATGAGGTTGGAGATGGTAAAATGAGGTTTGAATATTATTCAGGAAGGACTGAAGGCCACTAACAAATATCGGTTTTTATTTATAGTTTTAAAATTATTTTAATGACACACATTTATGTAATATAGTCTGGGAATTTGATATATGTGTACAATAATCAAATAATGGCAATTAGCATTTCCAATGCAATCATTACTTAAAAAAAATAAAACAGGTTCAATAAGTAGCTGAGAAATAGCCTTGAACTCCTGATCTTCGTGCTTTGTGCTAGCATTATAGTCATACACCACCACACATACCTGGATCCTTAATTTGTTTTCAATTATTTGCTACATTTTACAGTACTTGAGATCAAATTCAGGGCTGAGCAAGCTAGACCTATGCTTAGACAAGCATTCTAACTACATGTAAAATTGTTGTAAGATGTACTATCGACAGATTATAAGGATGAGAATAGCATGATCAGGTGTGAAGTTGAAATCGTAGGGTTCTTTGGAAAGTCAATTATGTTGGATGGTGTTTTGCTGCGGCAAACACACGAAGGAGTGTTTTCCTGAAGTGGACACAGGTGAAAGAATAAGGCAGACTTGTGAAGGAATGTTTCGCCGAAGCAGACACAGGAGACAGAATGTTCTGCCAAGCAAGTACATGAAAGGACATATGATAAGGGATTCTTTACTAACAACATACATGTATTGTTCTGCCTTGCATTGCATAGTTAAGCTCCATTTGTCAGGACTCCATAGAGAGAAACACACCAAAACCTTCTGGTGGTATGCTACAGTTTCTTGCTGCTTCTGTAGACTTGGGCTGATTGACAGAGTGATATCATTGAGACAGATGCATGTGTTGAGGCAAGACACATGCTAAGGCAAGACACGTGATGTTTCAAAGAAGTATAAAAAGCATAAAAAAGTATAAAAAGGGCAGTGACTGGAGGCTGAGTTTGACATGCTTATAGAGCTAGCTACGCAATGCTTGTTGGTTTCAAGTCTTCACTGATGTTCGCTTCATTGAGAAAGGCACAGCTGAGAACTTTCCCCAGCCTTCCTGTTGACATTAGTCCCTCCTGGTCACTCATGCCAAAGCTGAGACCTAGCTGTCTCTACTAGGTCATGCCACCACTGCTGATCCATGTTTGTTATCCTAACTCTACCAAACTGGACTGCTGGTGTATCTGTGAAGTGTTGGTGATTTCCAGATAACACAGATGGGTTCCTTTCCAAATAACCATTTCTAAATAGGGCCACTTCCCCTGTATCCTTTCTTTCCCAATACCTCTGGTGGGTAATGGGCTAGAAGGGAGGTTAAAGTGTTTACGAACCATAATTAAAAATAGGTTTTGAAAAAATTAAAGTTACAGGCCATTTTAGGGGCAGGGCTATTGATAAGTCAACAGTGACCCTTTTATAAATTTGGAAATCTCTGTGATATCTTGCTTCTTGACTATGGGCACGAATTGCAATTGGTTTCTATCCCCTGTTTCAATACCTTCCCCAGAAGTATCTACCATATCATAGGTATGCCCTTTTCATGGAGCTTCGGGGGGTAGAGGGAGTACAGATCAATTGTGAAGTTCTTTGATGTCTCATTGCCAGGTAGGCCCACTAGGAAGTTCTTGGTGTCTCATTACTATACACCAACTGCTAGTCAGAGATCTTAAAAACTCTTAGCTTGTCTCTCCCTTCTAGAGACTTGATGTGGTAGATACTTTCATTCCTCTTTTAGAGAGGTGAGAAAGTTAGGAAGCAGCAAGTATATGGTAGAGCCATAATTTAAGT
Organism: Hylomyscus alleni; assembly: GCA_019843855.1. NCBI lineage: Eukaryota > Metazoa > Chordata > Mammalia > Rodentia > Muridae > Hylomyscus > Hylomyscus alleni. Next base: position 3,976 of record JADRCC010324782.1, on the reverse strand, counting down.
CAGACCTGTTCTACTGCAAAGAGTAAACATGAAAAAAATGGCTGAGGGTATAGCTCAGTGGCAGTGTATGTGTTTAGCAATCACAAGGCTGAGTTTGTTCCCTAGTACCTTCTATTCATTGTCCCCCTCCAATAGAAAGAAAATTTGTCTTTTTGATATAAGTATCGTTGGAGATATTGTAATCAGTTAAACAAACTCTAAGATACCAGGGGAGACAGAAATCAGTACTGATATTTGCTCTGGTAACCTGGTCCAATGAGGGGTGTGGTCAGTATTCTACCTTTCCATAAAATATTATTCAATTCTATGTTAACTATCATGCACTTGTTTTATTAAGACAGCTTCCATTGTTCAGAGCCTGCTTGGTCATCCCTGGGCCTGACCTTTCTAACCTGAATCAATTGGACTTAAGCATCCTCACCTGCATAGCCAGAGGGATGTACTGGCAGGGAAGAGAACGGAGAGTGATAAGAGAAACCATCTCCCCTCTTGCCAGTCACATCTTCTAAGTGCATTAGTATCTGCTCAGAGGTTCATATATAACTGCTAATCTAGGTTCTAGTAACTGCTCTCATACGCTTCTTCAGACCCAGGGAGTTGCATTGACTGTTTGCTATTAATAGTCCCTGGGAACTGGAAGATTTCCTATTTTGTCCCCCACCCCACCCCCCAATCCATCCTACAACATTGCAAATACTGTCCATCTCCTATACCTGCAGATTCTATCTCTGTAGCCTCAACCAGTCACACCTGGAAAATAATCAAGAAAAAATTGTGTTTACCCTAAACATTTGCAGATAATTTTTTCCTTGCCATTGTTTCCTAAATGTAATACAACTGTTTTTTCATAATATATACATTTAGTTAGGTATAATGTATCTAGAAGTGATTTAAAGTGTATGGGAGGGGGCTGGAGAGCTGACTCAACATTTTGGAGCACTTATGGCTCTTGCAGAAGACGCAGGTTTGGTTCTCAGCACCTGCCCCTTGGTCCATAACCATCTTTAACTCCAGTTTTCTGATCACTACTCTGGGTACCAGGCCTGTATGCATTTATGCAGGCAAAGCACTCATACACATAGCACATATATACACATAACAGATTATTTTTAATATTAAAAGTGTATAGAAGGATGTGTGTAGGCTGTATATGAGTACAGCGCCATTCTATATAATGACTTGAGCATGCATAGGTTTCTGTATTATGGGTGAGTTATCCTGTAACCTATCTACTTTAGATACTAAAGGATGAGATCTTCACTGTATTAAATTATTTGCCACTTAACTCTGGTTGTGGAAATACTCTTTTTTCCTAAGGAACTCTGAATGATGTATGTCTGTATGTATGATTTTTACTGGTTGACAACTTTTCTTGTTCTTTTCCTTGTTTCTGTTTCTCTCTTTTTCCCTTCCTTCTTCTAGTCTGCCACCCAATTAACTGTTAGGCATTTCAGGATTGATAATTCAGAAATGTGGTCATATCACATGTATTTATTTATATGCTTTCCTACTTCATTATGGAGAATTCCTCCAGTTCAGTATGCATAGAGCTAAGTCATTCTTGATTAGATATAGTGTGGTTATGTAACGATTAATTTAGCAAGTCATTTCCCTGTTGATAGGCATTCAAATATGGTATCTTGTTATTTTAATTTTTATTTTCCTAGTGACTATTGAGCTCGAATACAATTTAATCACCCTTTGTACTACAATACACAGTAAGAAAAACATTTTTCCACATCAACTCAGTATATACATTATAATGGAACTAAAGTTTCATGGAAAATTACTATTTTCAGTACATATGGAACAACATCTTTTCCTTTCTTATTTTCTTCCCCCCTCTCTTTGCTTTTTTCTTGTCTCTCCCCATCTCTTGTTTTCTCCTGTTTGAATGTTGTTCCCAAGTCATTAAGTTGATTTCATCACCCACAGAAGAATCACCACCCTGTATGGGAAGGCCAAAAATGTTCAGTAGTTATGCCTCCACAACGTTATCATCTAACACCTCTGTTGCTTGGCACCATTTCTGAGCCGTGGACCTAAAGGACATCAGATCATAGAGAAAGTATAGTGTCATAGACTTGAGTTCAAATCATGTTTTCCACTGTTAACTGAATGACTGTGTATGTTTCTCAACCTTTTTCCATTTCAAAAAAAAAAGTGATGTTAAAAGTATTTCTTCCATTAAGGTTGTCATGGGAATTAAGTTGGTATCTATGGGCACTTGCAACAGCAGTGAGGGCTTTAATGATAGGTCCACCTTTTGTTTGTAAAATGGGGCTGTGTCCTAGCCTTGAGTTTGGAATGACGAGGTTAAAGTCAAGGAATGACAGGCTGAGCACCTGTGTGAAGTAGGGTCAGGGTGGATTCCCAGGGTCAGAACACTGCTCACCTCCTCTAGTACAGGAGATGTTAGTTGGCTTTTACTAACTTGCAGAAATGGTGTGAGTAGCTCTCAGGAATTTATCAGTATTGCCACCATTCGGAATCTAGATGTTTCTATCCTGTGTTGAATGGTTTCCTCAGCATGATTTCTTTCCTGCAAGAGCATCACATTTTTAAAAAGGTCATTTTGACTGATGGAAGTTGGATAGGCCTTAAATGTCTGTATCATTGTTAACTAATATGATGTCTTACATTCTCCTGTTATTATGACAAAATACTCTGATAAAAGCTGTTTCGGTTAGAATGGGGTTATTCTGGATTATAAAGGAAATCAAAGCAGAAGATGCTTGAAACAACTAGTCATATCACATCTGCAGTCAAAATCAGAGTGATGGCCACAGGTTGTTGACTTACCCCCCACCCCCATCTCTCTCCACTTATATAGAACTAAGACCTC